>JAQGAZ010000442.1:0-62470 GCA_034692225.1 Polydesmus complanatus | reverse complement strand
TCAATAACGTAATCTTAACCTATCGTAGCGGCTCTTACCAGCCACCGTAGTAGACTTGAATGCAGGGTGTATGATTTACTTAAAATCGCATAAAGTGAGTCTCGGAGAAAAGAGCCAAATGTCTTATACATGTAGGCTACTCGTTTACAAGACCCAAGATGGATGGCAATTCGATCCGAGAAATAGGCAAATACAGTATTAAAAATTTTAATTTTTTTACGTCATCTTTTTCAATCCTTTGCCTCGAGTAATTGACTCCAAATATTATTTTTGCATTTTATAATAAAGTGAATAAATAAAAATAAAAAAATCAATACTGTACACGCGTAAAATAGTTAAAAGTACAGTAGAGTAATAATTAAGGATAAAAAAAAGAAAGATCCCTTTGGGTGACGAAATCTACGAATTATTTTGAATGGTAGTCTAATTTACAATTAAACAGTACAACTAACCCATACAAAGTTCACAATAATTAACATGCAGATTCATACGTGACCTTTAAGCTTAAAAAATTTGGCAATTTCGATATAAAAAGTTAATTTCTAAATATTATTTTATCAGTTGTCATTTGTGTTGTACTGTACGAGTATCAGTTTCTTGTCGATAAGAATGGCGTTAGGACCGAGAGTTGCATTTGAAGTAGATAAAAATGTCCACGATGAGACTTTTGGCAAATTATATTTAATTTATCGTTACATGGATTTAGATTTACATGTACAATTGCAATCAATAATTAAACCAGACCTAATATCTATAACTTGTCGTTTATGCGAGAGACTTACTATTATTAGTTTACAGCTAGGACGCTGCGATCATCTATATTGTATTCAATGTTTGGATATCCTCATCAGATTTTTTGATCGCAAATGTTCCGAGTGCAAAAAGCCATTTGACCCTGACACGGTAAGGGAGAAACGACGAATAATTTAAAAAAAAAAATTTAATTTTAAAAGTTGTTAGTTTTTTTTTTAGCTAGATCGTTGGACTGCGAAGGAAGATGAAATGGGTAAAATAAAATCGCGATGCCCAAACTATTTTTGGGCGGGCTGCGAACGTATCTTCGAACTTAAAGATTTACCTGTAAGCTTTATCAATAATTATTTATAACAAAACTTGAAATAAAATTATCCACTGTGTTATTTAATTTTTTTTTTAGAGTCATATACTACATTGTGAACTGGGCCAAAAATATAAAGTTGCACGGAATGATCACAGGGTGAGTTAAACATTCAAATTTCATAATAATTATTAACTTAAAACTGTATTTGCTTTTTTATTTCAGTGTTCTGCACTTGAAAGCGTTGTAAAATTTAATTTTGATAAAAAGAAAAAGATCGAATTTAACATTGATTCTATAAATCACTATGATGGGCTAAAGCGACTGAATCTACTGGACGAAAATTTTAATCTCGAAGGTCCAAATATTACATTAGAAATTTTCAATCCTGGTGAAATCACGGTATCTGTTGCGCCGCGTTATAATTTTAAAACGGGTAAAATTGGGCTGAAATTCAGATCGAACGCGACGGTTCGTCAAGTCATCGAAGCTCCATTTCCCTCGGTCAAATACGAAATCAAAGTACCTCCCGCTCAAGTCCGTAGTAATGTAACGGAAGAAATGTTCGATGTAAGCATGGGTGATTTAGAAAAAGACAATATAATCAAAGTGGGTCAAGATATGTATATTAGACGCGCGGAGAGACTGTTTTCCGACAACATTACCCTCAACGTGAAGGACGAATTGCATTACGTCAGTTGCTTCGACTCAAACATTTTAAAGGAGATTGCTAAAACTCAAACGAGGGATTCCGTTAAAATTGAAGTCATTATAGAACCGACACCCCCCATAATTAACGAATGTAATGGAAACTTAACGTTTACAATTGAGGACTACAAGGATACAGTCGAGTTGATTTCCAAACGGTGCATCGAGCGGATCCTGGTTGGTCCTAGTTTTTTGACTTCCGCCAGCGGATATCGGGTAAGAGCCGAATTGTTTGTAGATGACGCTGCGAACCCAATAGTCCAGACATTGTACGTAAGCATTCTTAGCGGACGTTTCGACAATAGCCTTCGAAGACAAAATGGATTTCTGCTAAAAGTTGAAGTGAAGAACTGCAGAGGCAGGTACATTAACGTGTTTACTAAAGTTTCTTACGACAATCCTATTCGAGCGGATATAGATGAACCGTTAACAAATTATTTAATAAGCAGCAATTTGGAGATGAAACTATGCGTTCATGAAGTGCAAAATGATTCGAATGAAGCAAAACATTTTTTAGATTTTAAAAAATTCGATATAAAACCATGGAATGCTCCTGTAAGCGTTGCGCTCGACTGATTTTTAATAATATTGCGAGATATTTTATCAAATTCTGTATTTTGATATGTTGTACTTTTTAAATGTAATGCACTGTTTATTTAATTTATACAAAATTTTTTTTTTACTTTTAACAAACCAGAATTTGAAATGGCGATGAAATTATAAAAATAGTTTTGAAATACAATATTATTTTGTAACAGCAAATTTTTTTTTAAAATTTGTAAATAAAAATTAAATTCGTTTGAAAAAATTAGTAAGTTGGAAAGACAAAATTGTTTTTTTATATTTTAAAGAAAAATTAATCCAATCAATTTACTGTATAATATTTTAAGCCATAAATTTAATATTATTGTCTTTACAGTATAATTATGGGCCACAACGCATTACGAAAATGAAAGCAATTAATTAATGATCTTTGAATCGTGCGAATATTACTGAACATTGCCGCGTGTAATTTATGTTTTGTATCATTAGATAAATTTTATATTTTGATTATTATGAAAAAAAATAATTTTAATTACCGAAATAGTTCTAACAAAACTTAATAATTATTATAATCATAAGAAATTTCGATCGATTATTGTAAAATATAAATTCGCTCGTACAATGCACAAATTATGCAAAATAATAATATATATGTTAAAATCCGACGGTGTCAAAATCCGTTATCGCATAAAAGTTAATTGCGCAATAAAATAGTCCAATACAAAAAGATTTTGGAAGCTTTCAAGATGGATGAAAAAACAGCGGCTTTAAGTTTAACTGGTATAAGAATAATTAAGAGTTGTTTGTTAAACATAAAAGAAATAATTTACTAATAGATACTGTACTAATATCAATTTAATAATATTGATAATAGATGTTGATCGAGAGGAATTACTGTCACGTTATTTAAACATGAGATTTATACAATTGCCCGATGATGTTGAACATTACAAATGTAACTTATGCGACAGATTGCTTTTCATTAATTACATCGCTTCCTGCGGACACGTCTATTGCTCAACTTGCAAAAAAGTTTTAGAAGACCAATTGAACAGAAAATGCCCGATTCAAGTTGAAGAAAAATTTGGATCAACATTTTGCGATACAATTGTGGACGTTGGGGTAGGTTATATTATTACAGTACTCAAATAAATAAATGAAAATTAATTTAAAATTTTTTTTTTTATTATTATTATTATAAAAAGAATTGGTGGCGGGATCGTTACAACGAAGCTAAGATAGTATTCGTCAAGTCCGTTTGTTTACATTCCGACCTCAACAAATGTCACCGCATTTATCCCGTATACAGAATTCTGGTATGACGCGTTATATTTATTTTTAATGAAAACATTTCCCAAAACATGTGTTATTTTAGAACCACGCAAACAATGAATGCGATCGTATCAGCACACCAAGATTTTCAATGGTAATTTAATTTTGTTCAAAAAGTATGCCAAGTAAAAAATGAATTTTTTCTCCCCCTTTAAATTAGCCTCCAATAATTCCGGAAAATACCACGCGCAATTCTTCGGTATTTGAATGGTCAATTAATAATATACTCGAACGGTCAATTAATAATACATTCGAAGCGGACTGCTCGGAGCAAATCAATTCTAAAAATGTATGGGAAGTTGGCGATACATCTACATGGGTGGAATTACAACTGGAAGCCGGAGTTCTCGGTCTGATATTTCATAATCTTACTTCCCCAGGGATTGAGTCGGTCATGTCACCCGCGCCCAGAGTCACTTATACCTTTAAGAAGAAACAAAACAACGCGAGTTGTTTATCAGAAGACGAAGGATGCGTCCTCTCCGATAAAGGATCGCCCCCTCCTAAATCCTCCTCGGTGGATGTTGTCAAAATAGCTGAAAAAAGATTTAACGAGCGATTATACATCGGGGCGAAGGAATACGAGATAAACTTTAATCCTATAGCTGCGCTTAAAAACTTTGATTGCAAAGTAAAAGTAAAAATAGATTTTTCTTGCGGCGGTTTAACTTTGCAACGCGCCGGGGATAATCGAGCAACAACGACAGAATTAAAAATGGAGAAACAAATAGATTTTTCCAGCGAAAATAACTCTAAAGTTCATCTCGATTTTTATCTGCACAAACAAATTGGATACCAATCGGGAGAATTAATCGTAGAAATGAATCGGGAGGAAGTGCTCTCGAATGACGAATGGCTAGAGAACGATAGCAGTAATAATTATCGAAGCCAATATTTTTTCACGCATAACACTGGATATTTGATGAGAGCAGATTTTTTCCCGGGGAAAATAATCCTCGTCGTAGTTTCTGGTCCTTACGATAATCGTCTTTCGAAGAACCCGTGTTTTCTCATCAAAACCTCTTTTTATAATATTCAGTCTAAAACATTTGAGAATTTTTTCACTAAGGTTATGTGGGAACTGGAATGTCAAATTGTATATCCGTTAAATATGGAAATTGGTAAATATTTTCGTATGAAAACTTGCACCGTGCATCTTCAAGTCAAACATTTAGAATGAAAACTTGCGTGCAAAATATTACTTTTTTTCTTAACCTTAATTTTAAAAATTAGAATTAAACTTATAACAATAAGTACTTTTACAACGAGTTGTTGATAAAAATATTATTTACCTATACATTTTTTATTTAGTTTATTATGTTCGTTCAAAAATCAATAAAATACCTTAAATGTGTACAAATCCTAGGTAAAATCTAATAATATTACTTTTAATTTAATATTATGCTTTTTATTTTAAACTTAATTTATTTTGATTAGATATACGGTACAAATTGAAAATTTTTTATTTCAAACGAAAAAAAATCATGTAAAAATTATGTAAATTATGTAAAAATTATGTAAATTGTTAAACGTTTGAGACCCGCGTGACTGCAATACGTCATACTTTAAAAGCTGGATTGAAAGTCCGATTATATCAGAATTGATTATTTCCTAGTTAATACCAGTCGATACTCGGTATTATTTTTATTCTTTCTCTGTGTGCAGGTCACATGCCGTCTTATTTCTTGAATTTTATACAGTACTGTAGTTGTACAGAAACTTTAAAAAAAGTAATCATGGCTTCCGATCAAGATGAACCACCTCTTTTTCTTCTTGATATTTTAAGTAGTAAGTTTACATTAGTGGAAAACTTTAAAATAATAATAACTATTATTATTTTTTTTTTGTAAAATTTACGAAATTTTTTGGCTAATTTAGAATCCGATTATGAACTTCTTGAAGATAATTACAGGAGAATGCAATTTAAGGATACAGTGGACCAGTCATTGAGATGTTCTCTATGCGAACGGGTACCCATCGACCATTTCGTCGGCGATCAATGCGAGCATATTTATTGTCACTATTGTTGCAACGTTATTTATGATAAATTAAATAATCATTGCCCCGAGTGTTACCAAAATTGCGGCTACATGGTAAAAAATAAACGTAATTTTTTTTTTTATTTAAATTTTTTATTTTTTTAGTATTTTTTGCATGTCGTATATAGTCTGGTCGAGTGCTTGAAAAAACGTTAAAAGTTTTCGCTTTGGATGTGTATTGCCCAAATCGACAAAATGGTTGCGACTTTTTTTCCACTTATCTAGAAATGGCGGTAAATAAATTGCACTGAAAGTAAAATTAACCTAACATAATAAGTGTATTTTGTCATCTAGGATCATATCCACGGATGCCTCAAAGCCGACAAAGTGCATGATCCAATCGAAATCGCCGATGAGTTAGAAGTACAGCAATAAAATTCATTGAAAAATAATGGGAAATATATAAATTCGTTAACGTAGCGTTAATTTTATTTTTTTTTTAGAAAGAAATTGTTCTCAAGTACGCTACTAAGTTTAAATGGACCTTGGGTGATACGACAGAGCTTGAAAAACAGCTTCGACTTTCTGCAAAACCCAAAGTGACGAGCCCGACCACGCAATGTTTGAGTCATCCGTTCAGCCTCAACCTAATTTATAACGTCCGAAGCGGTAGAGTTTGCCTCAGAATTCATTCAATTCAAGAAGGAAAATTTATGGGGCGTCCATATCCTACCGTAAAATACACATTTCGAGATGGCACCGAAACGTCGGAAAAAGTGTACTATCGAGAAGCTCAATTGCTCTTCAACCAAAAATTGGAAAATGAAAAGGAATATTACGAGTCGCGCCTGAAATTTGACTTGCTAAGAGAATTTGGATCACTCGTAATCGACGTGGAAATGAAAGTAACTCTGCATTCCCCGTGGGTAGACGGCGTTTATAATTGGGAAATTAATGACTACAGCGATAAATTCCGATCGGAACGAGATGGACTCGTTTCGGGGCATTACACGCCTATATTTTATACCAATCGGAAGGAATACGCGATAATGGCCGAACTGAGAGTCTTCGGCGAAAAGACTTTGGGGGTGCGGGTTATAAGTGGACCCAACGACGGCGCTTTAACCAGAAACAAACAAAGATTTTTAGTGTTTGTTGATTTTGAGATACTAACCTCACCCGAGAGCTGTCGACGTTCAAAATCGATGGTGTTGGTGAAATTATCGAACGAACCCATAGTCGGGATTCCCTTAACATTTTTGCGAAATTACTTTCCTGATGCGGAACTTAAATTTAAGATGTCGATAGTTGTGAAGCCGGTTCTTCCAACTAAACTCCGACGACCATCAGCTTCGAATCAACAAAACCCTTTCATAAACCACAAATTTCATAATTAGTTGCGACAGGTTTGAGAAATAATTTATAGTTCGCATTAAGATCCATATACTATTTGAGAGCTTTTTTTTATAATATTTGACCAAAAATAAAATCTTATTTTTTAAATGTTTTTGGTGGTTATTTTTAGACAAAATAATTTAATAAAATGTTTGATCAACCAACGACAGATTATTATAAATTTTTTTTAAAGTTAATAAACTATTTTAAAAATATTTTTGATAATTTAAAAATACTTTAAATAACAAAAACTGTAGATTTTTTTTTATTTTTGTTTGAACTTGATTATGCAAATTAACTCCAAAAGTTCACAATTTTTGCGATATATAGCGCCACCAAATAGCTGTGGAAATTTTTTTGACTAGTTTCGAAATATAAAGATAAACATTTTTGACAAAACTACAGTATTATAAAATTCAACGTTAACGCGCTTGAAAATGGCTGCTGGAAACCCTACGGAAGATAAGGGAGCAGAACTATTGAAAGCCTTAACTGGTAAATGGAATTGAAATTTAATAAACATTAAATTCTTTTAATAGTATAATATAACGGTTTCGTAGCTGAAAAGCTCAAATTCATGCAAGACCGTTTTGAAGAATTAACATTTAAAGACCCATTGCCGGAAGAATTTAAATGTTCGCTGTGCCACAAGCTGACCATTCCCAATCACATACCTCCTTGCAACCATTCTCTGTGCAAGCCTTGCTTTGATCTCATTGTTTTAGGTCTTAAATGCAGGTGTCCACTATGCAACACCCGAATGGAAAACGTGGTAAATTATTCTTATTATTTTTTAAAATTAAAAATTAAAAAAAAAAAAATAATCTACAGTTGAAATCAAGTACGAGAGTGATTATCAAAATTTTAACTCTGGACGTACAATGTCCAAACACAAAATATGGCTGTGAAACTGTCAAAACTTACTTTGAACTTCCGGTAAGTTTTAATTATTACAATGCCCAAGTTTGTTATACACTGTATTTTTTATTTTTGTTGAAAAACTAGGATCATTTTGCGAGGTGTAATTACGTTAACCCCGTAGGTAAACTGCCGTATGAACCAAAGTACGACGGTGATAGACGGGTATAATACACATCTAATTTTTAATTATAATGTTAATTTAAATTGCAAATTTCAAATTAAAGGACACTACGAAATACAACTCGTTCGGCACCACGTTTAAAGATTGGATTCTTGTCAACGTAATTAAAAAGCGAGAGTCTGAAATAATTGAAAAAACGACTCCGTTCAAAATTGACGGCTTACCGTTCACCGCCGTCGTTAAATTTGATTTCGCCGAATGCACCGCGGGGATGAAACTAGTTCGAACCAAAGGGGAACAGGTACTCCGTATTTTGCCTCCGTACCCTCGAGTTACCTACACGTTCTGCAATCAGAATGAAAAACACCGCGAATATATTTTCTCCCGCACGGTCGATCTTCCTTACGGTTATATACTAACTACCAACGGTGACTATTACTGGAATATATCTTTCGAGTCCATTTTCCCCTATTTTCACAATTTCTTACCCAGCGATAATGTCAAAGTCCATATAAAAGCGGATTTTCCTCACAACTTAAATTTAGATTCTATCTTAACCGGTCACGTATTTTGGCAAATTGAGAATTATCAAGATAAAGTCAACGCGCAGCGTCAATTTTTTGTGGACAAACACTGCAGCGACTATTTTTACACGCATTACGACGGATATAAAGTGCAAGCTCAGCTGATTTTCAATGCTTACGCTTTTCTAAGGATAGTTGTGCTTACCGGAGAAAACGATTTGCGTCTTTCTTACAAACCACGATTTCTGTTCGTCGTTAAATTTCTCGATGAAAAGAAGGCCCTAGGTACGACGACCGTTTTGGATAGAAGGGCCAAATTTCAAGTTAGTCCAGTTTTCGTCGTTCGATTAGATCGACTAAAAGGTTGGAGTCCGCATATAAGTTCTTTGCTTCTCGATATAACGGTCAAAGTTGCTACCCCTCCTTATTTAGAATTTGAACCTAAAACGTTGGTCAATTTATCCGAGGAAGTCGAAGAAGATTGGAGCCGCTTTGGTACGAAGCGGAATTTTTTTGGTGTTCCATTGTCCCATTTTCAGAGAGACGAAGAGGATGTTACAAAGTTGATGGCGAAGGAAGTAGATGTTTTGGGACGTTCGATGAAAAGGCCGATGAATAGAATGCCTATTATTAATATTTTGAGGCAAATTGAAGATGAAAGATTGGAACATAGGGCGGCGGAAAAGAAAGAGCTAGAAAAATATGAGCAGATGCAAGAGAATGAATAACCAGGACCATTATCAACAGCAAAAAGGGCTCTTAAGAAAAATTACCCTCTTTTTATTAGACCGATTCACCTCTTTTTCCAGAATTTTATCGATGGTAAATTTTTTTAACCATTGAAAATGCTATACAGTAGATCGCTAATGCGCATCCTAAGTATTAGAATTACGGTAATTTAAAAAAATTTTGACAAGCTTTTTTTTTTTTTTTTTTGGAATAGTTAATTCGATTAACATAATATTATATTGCAAGATAAAAAAAAATATTTATACGCATATTAAAAATTTGCTTAAAAAAATACACGTAAGCTTATTCCATTTAAAATTAATAATAAATTACATTTTATATTAATAATGTTTGATGTATTTTTATGTACGAGTACTATGGCAATTATGTAAATTAAAAAATTTAATTTATCAAATTCCAAGTTGTCGATAGTTATTTCCTATCAGCTGTGAACCACAATGTTATAGCGCTTCCAAGTACCTTAATTAGCTACGGTAGCAAACAAGTTCGTCTGACAGTTTGAAGCGTTCGATTTTATAACAACCGTAATTTTTTTGCTCCGAATTTGGATAACCGGTATAGCATTATTATTGTAAAATGGCGGAGTGTGATTTATTAAAATTGCCGCTGTTGCCTTTCGAAAATTTTAACAATGATTTAATCAAAGTTTTTGACATCTTAAAAAGTAAAAATCCATTATTTTAAATGCGTAGGATATACTGCGCGTGTCACTTTTGATAAAATTATGAACGGTAATTGTTTGTTTATCTTTTTTAAATTTCAGAGTCTGACCGGATACTTTTGGCAGATCGATATCACGAATTAAAATTCATTGATAATTTACCGCAAAGTTACAAATGCGTACAATGTTCGCAAATTTCCTTCTCTCATTACATCGCTCTTTGCGGACACGTCTTCTGCGAAATGTGCAAAGATGTTTATACTGTGTGCGGCGAAGAAATTTGGACCTGCCCTAAATGCTTGAGTTTTGAACCAGAAATCGTAAATATTACGCTGCATGGCTTAAATTTATTTTACTTATGATTTTAATCGTATTTCATCGTTAAATTATCAGACGCAACGAAACGCGGGTCTGCAATTGAAAATTTTATCTCTATCAGTGATGTGTCCCAACAATTTAAAGGGGTGCGAATTTTCTACTACTGTGATGGAAATGCCGGTACGTATTGAAAATTCTTCAAAAAAATATCTTTCTTAAAATAATAATTTATTATTGATTTTTTTTTGAAAATTGTAGAACCATATAAGAGAATGCGATGAAAAGTTTGATATGAAAAATGCAATTGATCCTACCTCTATAATACCCGTATGTTCGAGTGTATTTAAAAAACAAAAGATTTACAAACAACTTAATTTTCCTAACGATCATTTTCAAAATGCAGATTAACCAGTTAAAAAATAATTCGGAAGCAGTTTTAAGAAACTTAGAGTTGATGTACACGCGCTTGGATGATACGATAACGTTGATATTGGCAAGTGAAGCGAGAAAACTGTGTTTGGCTATTGAAGCTCATCGTCATTATATTAACGTCAAAGGAAAAGCAATAAAAGATGCCCTTAGCTATGTTGATAATTGCCATTTCCAATTGACCGAAGCCGGTAATACTTCTTGAAATTAAATTTCTTCTTTGAAATAATTTGTTTCCTTAAATAGAAATTTTAACAAAGTTAACAAATGCACGAGTCAAAAAACGTCAACTGGTTCATATGCAAGAAAATTTTAATGTAATTGATTTGTTTTTTAATTAACTCTAATACAGTAATTAATAATAACTTGTATATTGATTACTGTATTTAATCCAGTCGGAATTGCAACCAACGCGATGTTTCATTCCTGTGACATCAACCGTATACACTTGGGTAATCCCCGATGTTTCTCAATTGAAGAAAGGAATTTTAATGGCAACTTTTCCACTAAATGGTCGACCGATTTTGGCTCATGTGGAACTGCGATATGCCCCTGGTCGCTTAGATTTCCAACTTACAACGACGTCTGATAACGACACTAGTTTGGCAACGCCTTATCCCCGGGTCACTTTCACTCTTCGTTATTTGAAAATGAGCGAAACTATTATTCAAAAAGGAGGAAATTCGGAAACGGAAAAGACCGAAGAATACCTATTTTCGAAAATAGAAGACATTGAATTCCAGCAACCTTCTGTCTTCAATTGTTCCTTTGACGGCGAGGTTTTTGAAGACATCGAAGGCTCATTAACTATATTCATAAGCGTCGATTTTCCGCATTTGATTGAAAAGTCGAGGTTCTTAAACGGCACTGTTCGCTGGGGAATAAAAAATTTTATGAAAATTATTAAGAGCGCCGAAAACAGTTGCGATAGATATTACAGCCCTGATTTTTATTCCGGAGAGAGTGGTTTTCGTATGAAAGTCGAGTTCAACGCCGATAATTATCTATCAAATGTTTCGCTAAACAAAGTTTCCTTCTGCCGAATACCGTTGGTATTACGCATTCTAACCGGTGAAAACGATTCCGCGATTACCGGTGAATTAAAAATCGATTGCTCACTGGGTGTTCTGGATCACGAAAACCATCTCATCCCCATCGATCAAGCAACCACCACCAAAACCCACTGCATTTTAAGGCTTCTCACGTTGGATCAAATACAGCCATATTTAAATAATAATGGCACTTTATGGGTAGTTATTGCTGCCAACAGCGTTACTTATTAATAAATTAATTTTACATTTAATTAAAAAAATTTAATACGAGTGGAGTACAGCTAAATTAAACACTTCTGCTACTTAACAATTTTAATATTTAAGCAAAAAAAAATTTATTCTATAGAACTAAAAGATCTCCAGCTTTTATTAATAATTTAGTTATAACTACATGTAAAATTAATAAAATTAACGTTTTTATTATAAGCGACATGTATTATAAGAATTTATTTTGTAAATTGAATTTTTATGTAACGGTAATTTTTATTTGAAAAAATTTTCTTTACTTAAAACTATATTAATTCTCGTTCAAATTAATTAAGTATTTTTTAATAATAATAATATTATTATTATTATTGATCTAAAAAAAAAATGGGGTTTAATTTTTTCCCATATAAAATTAAACGTTAAAACGTGTTTACAATTATTATTAATTATGCAAATAATTTCGCCAACGTTGCCGAGTCGTCGACCAAATTCCAAGTGATTTGGTCATTGGATTTTTATATTGTGCTGTATTATTATTATTATTTATTATTTTTACCTTTGCACCACGATCTTTTGTGATCTCAAGCGGCGGCTCATAATTTCGATCCTTGATATTGTTGAGTGACCAAAACCGTGCAAACTTCGCGGTATTAATTTTCTCTCATTTAATTTGCTATTGCAGTGTAATCTTAAACAATAATAATAATTGTTAAGCAAAATGCCTCTACCAACTTCCCCGGAATTTCTGAAGCCGCCTGTAGTACCAACCATAGCTGGCTATGTACCAATAAACGTGAAAGAATCTACCAATGAAACTTTAAAAGTATTCAAAATTTTAACCGGTAAGCAATTTTTGTACATCTATCGTCATTTCCAATTTTAAGTTCTATTTATTTAAAAATTTAAGAAGCCGATAAAAATCTATTACACGACAGAATCTACGAAATTGGCTTTTTGGAGGAAATGGACGATGACCTTAAGTGTATTCAGTGTGGAACATTAGCCATTTCCCACTACATTGCTTTGTGTAATCATAAATTATGCTACTCTTGCAAACACCTTGATCAAATCAGTGACGACCACAAAACCGTTTACACTTGTAAAGAATGCAAGATACCCAAGCTTCATGATATACCATTGGTAAACAATGTCTGTACTTCTTAATTTTTATATTTCTGTAATTGAAAAAATGTTGAGTAGACAAAACGAGATCCGGGCGTTGAATTGAGAGTTTTGGCCTTGCGCGTTACCTGTCCAAACTATGAAAAAGGTTGCAAATATACGTCAACGCTGATGGAATTGCCGGTAAGTTAAGTCAATCGAAGTTAACAAAATAATTCCGTGTTTTTCACGCAAACTAAATTCCATTTTCAGGGTCACATCCGAGAGTGTGATCAAACGATAGATTTAGATCAGAAAAAAATTGTACATGATGCGCCCAAAGAACCCAACGAAGTACGAAACCCCGAAACTTCCTTTAATAAAATATCACAACCAATTAGAAATCCTTTTTTGATTTTCAGTTTAAGCAATTTCTCGAAGCGAAGATGCGTCGTTTAGAAAACCGATTTGGCCTCCTTCAAGAAACTATGACTATTGTTTTGTCTAAAGAATTCAAGAAACTAAATAAAGCTATTGAGGGGCAAAGAACAAATTTCGACGATCATTTGCGCGTGATTGATGAAGCTTTTAGAGAGATAAACGATCGTCTCGATTTAACGGACCATCCGGCGATTGACTTGGGTAAAAGTTATATAATAAACTATGGAATTTGAATTTTAAATTAAGCTTACATCGTTTGCAGGTATTGTGAAGCATGACCCAATTAAGGAAAAAGATGAAATCTTTAAGGAACGTCAACTTTCATTTTTCCAGGAACATTTCAAAGTAAAAAAAAAAAATAATATTTGTATTCAAATTCTGTAATTTAAAATATTCTAGTCGAGCGATTTTCAGCCTTTAAAATGCTTAATTCCTCCGACATCGACTGTGTTTACGTGGGTTATCAATAATGTTTCCATAGCGCTCTTAGCTGAGGATGCGGAATATTTTAAAACTGTAAGCTTCCAACTGAACAATCATCCGGTTTTACTTCAAACTGAGTTCCGATTCCCTAATGGACATTTATCTTCTCAATTTCGAAACCCGGCGGATAAATCTCTATCCGACTGGCTCGTTTCGCCATATCCTCGTGTTACCTATTCAATAGGGGTCCCGGTGAGCCAGAAAAACTATATGAGCGATGTTAAAGAGGAAATAAAAGCTGGACCGAGCGAGGAACCTGAGCAATTGACGGAAAAACAGAAAAGCAATGAAGAGGAAATAAAAGTTGAACCGAGAACGGAACCTGACAAAGAGACGGAAACACAGAAAAGCGATAAGAAGAACGAGGAAATAAAAGCTGGCCCGAGCACTGAACTTGAGCAAGTATCGGTGGATAAACAGAAAATTGATGAAGAGGAGGAAATAAAAGTTGGACCGAGCACGGAACCTGACCTAGTGACTGAAAAACAGAAAAGCAATAAAGAAGAGGAAATAAACGCAGAACCGACCGGGGAACCTGATCGAGTGGACGAAAACCAGAAAAGCAATGAAGAAGCGTGGCAAGGAGATGAGGAAGATGGAGACGAGTTGGTAATGGGGGTAATAACAGTTGAACCGATCACGAAACCTCACCAAGTTTTGGATATTCAGTACTTGGAATTCGAAGAGATAGCGTACAAGACGGAGATTGCGCATAAAGAACAACGAGAAAAGTTGCAAGTGGACTGGTACGCTTGTTGTTTTGGAGAGGAAGTGATAAAAAGAGCCATTCAAAATGATTCCCTTACTATCACTATTTGCGTCGATTTTCCTCATTTGTTGGAGAAACCTGCTTCGATGAAAGGAGACGTTTGTTGGCAGTTGCCGCGTTTTACTGAAAGTATTAAGAAGGCTAAAGGGAAGCATGATATACGCTACAGTCCTTATTTTTATACGGGAGAACACGGTTTTCGCATGCAAGCCGAATTAAATAACGCTTATTTTTTGAATTTCACGAGTTCACCCAATCCTCAATTACAAAATATTCCGTTGACGGTCCGATGTTTGACCGGTGAATTTGATGCCGGCGCTCCCGACGACTTTGAACTTTCCGTAACCGTCGGTGTTTTAGATCGCGAAGGGAATGTAATTCCTATGAGTCAAGAAATCTCGAGAAACGCAGCCTGCGAGCTTCAACTTCTCACTTTAGAACAATTGCAAATTTATTTAAAAGATGACGTTTTGCGAATTTTGATTTCTGTCGTAAGCTATGAATAACTTGCAAGATGTACTATTTTTTTTTTCTTTCTCCCTATTGCTTAATTTAATTCACTAACATTTTATCAACAATGAAAAATGAATGGGCCAAAACTTCTCTTTTAAAGCTAACTATTTGAACCCGTTTTAACATGAAGCGTTTAAATTATTAAATTTTAAAGCTCAAATTTTTTTCAGGAAAAAAAAAGTATGTAAAATAATAGTCTTACTCATTAAAAGTAATTGTTTTCATAATTTAAAAAATATTTGAAATAATAAATTGTATTCAAAATTAATAAACAGTACGTCTTCTAAATAAATGTGAGTTCATTAAAAACTGAATAAAATAATAAATTATTACATAATTATTTTAATTATTATTACCTTAACGTATTTTTTGAATAAAATTTTCAAATTTTAATTTAAAGTTTTGTAACATTTATATAAATAAAAATAAATTTACTAAAAAGTTAATAGAATAGTAAAAATAATTTCATTGCTCGATAAACCGATAACTCTTATTTATTTAAATATATTTAAATTAGACCATTCACTGTACAGTAATTAAAATTGTCAATGCATTTTCACACAAGTCAAAGTCAACTTTATAGTGTGTAATTTTATGCAAATGACGCAGAACAAAATAATTATTATTATCCTTCATTAATTTCTACTTAATATATTTGTGTACTTCGATACACAGTGCACACGCAAGAGAAGTCTGTCTTATTACTAAAGAAGAACCAACGAGAGCCGGTAACAACATGAAGATTAAAATGCGAACGCTTTCTGAAGATTGTTCAATTTTTGACGCCATCAACGGTAAGTTTATATATTAATTTACGCTGTATAATATTAAAAATTTTAATGTTAATATTCATTATTGCATTTATCTAGAATGTGATAAAAATTTGCTAATTGAGAGATACCATGATTTGGATTTTATCAAGTTATACGTTGAAGATGGTTTACGCTGTGTGCGATGCAAAAAAGTGGCCATTATTCATTATTTATCCAATTGCAATCATTTGCACTGCAGTACTTGCAAATTAGCTCTGAACGTTTCTTTGGACCGTACATGTGCGCAATGTAACAAATTCATTGTACATTTGGTAAATATTCAATAATTATATTCTGTATTCTAATGAAATTAGCATCGAATTAAATTAATACTGTAATTATCCTACTGCTCGTGCCCAGGACGCTCAAAGCCCGAGTATCGAGCTTAAAATATGTTTGCTGAAAATTCGTTGTCCGAATCGAAAAAATGGCTGTCCGTGCGTGGCAACTTTAGCCGAAGTTGCAGTTGAGTTCGATACAAATAAATCCTAACTTTGTATTTTGAGAAATTTTTATTATTTAATTTAGTTTCATTTGCGAACTTGTGTGTATTCCCCTGACGTTCGAGACATCTGGAAAAAGAAAACTAACGCTGTAAATAGACTCCGAGAAGCCTCCTTTTTAAAAAAAAAAAAAATTTGGCACTTTAATAAATCTTTTTTTAATAGAAATATGAAGTTTACAACGCTCTGGACGAATGGTTATTGATCATGGAAATGAGTTACTTAATGTACAGGCAACATACGCTGGCCTTCATCAGAAATCGAACTTCCGAAATTAATAAGCAAGTATGGGACAAATCGGCGACAAAAGCGGAAGCCGTAAAGAAAATGATCAAGCAATTGGAAAAAGAAATAAAAGCCTCGGTTATTATTAATCCAGACAGACCAAGTACGAGTACAAAATTTGCCAAAATACTAACAGTGAATGACGTTATTTCCATTTGTTTTATTAATTCTAGAAGTAAACTTGGCGAGCAAAAAACGAATGCAAACCACGAAATTGCAATACAGTAATGAAGTTTGCCATAAACTGGCGTTGTTTAACGAGAATTTCGAAGTAAATTTTTAATAGAATTTTAACATTCATGTATTTTTAATCGTATTATTTTTTTTTTTTTAGGAAGTGGGGAAACCTCGTCATTGTATATTTACACCCACTTGTACGGCTTACTCGTGGGTTATAAACGACGTAGCCAAACGGAATCTTAAAGTGGACGAGGTAACGTTATTCAGCCCCGATATTAAAATCAACGGTTATCCGTTAAAAGCTCAAGTCGGTTGCACGTTTCCCAACGCTGACACGTGGCTCATGTTAGTTAATGAAAGCAAGCCGAAAGCCCGAGTTGATTTAAAGATGTTTCCGAGAGAATTATGTCCGCAAGTGACTTTCTTAATCAACAATGAAAACGCAAAACCGGGTTGTGTCTTTTATCGTCTTGAAAAAGTTGTTGAATACAAGTTTTTGGAGCATTTGAAACCCGATAAAAATCAAGGCCTACGATACGCTTGTGAATTTGGAGCGGATAATTTTCGAGGAGCTTTCCAAGACGATTCCATCACCATCGACGTTATAATCGACTTCCCGCACCTGATAGAAAAGCCGTTTTCGACCAATGGGATTTTACGTTGGAAAATCGATAATTTTACAAAAAATTTAGGAGATTACGGCACGGGTTGCCAACCCCGTCGTTTTAGCCCGTATTTTTACACTAGTTCTACAGGATACCGAATGAAAGCGGAACTGCACGCTTCGACGCATTACTCGGAAAAATTCTCGCTGGTAAATAATAAACGGCGATTGCCGCTTTCACTTATCGTATTAGCCGGAGAGTTTGACCAAGATTTAGAGAAGAAGCCCATTTTTACGGTTGAAATTTTTGTATTAACCCCCCCGCAAAAAATCTCGGTGGATAAAATATTTACGAACGATGATGAGACTTTGATGCATTTGCTATCGGTGGACGAAATGATTCCGTGGTTAATCGACGATTCCTTGACGATTGAAATGATTGTAAGGGTTGGCGGAGTGTCGTCTATTTAATATTTTATTTTTTAAAAAAAGTCAAACCAGTGTTTTAAAAATATATTTAAATATTAGAAATTCTACCCGTACGCAACAGATTTAATTTGTTAAGTTTTTAAAAATTTTATTATAATGTACGCTTATAAAAATTCGAAATTCAAATCAAAATGTTTCGATTATTTTTTTTTAATTCCAAATTTAAATAAAATCAATTTATTAATAATCAATTCGCTCAAAACTTTTTTTTTTTTTTATCGTAAATTTTTTAAATTATAAAAAATTAAATTTTATAAAAAGAGAAAAATCCAAAGATCAAAATACTAATAAAAATTTTTGCATATTAAATTTTGTTGGCTTGTTTTGGGACCTTTGTATCTATAATTATTTTATCAAAATTTTATTCGCAGAAGAGATTTTCATTTTACATGTTTACCTCTACAAAGTTACGTCGAATTGAGCTTATTTCTCGTTTGATAGTAATTATTATTAATCGAGTGTTTTGGGGTATCGGCAAGATGGCTGCTTTGCCTGGAATGTACGACTTAATTTCAGGTTTGTTCTTATAATTCTTTTTTTTTTTTTTTTTTTGCATTATGCTAGCAAATTCTTTATTTCCTCGCTGAATTTTCAATTATTTTTAGAGAATAATAGAAAACTACTGATGAATCGATATGACGACATTTATTTTACCAAGGATAGTATTCCTTCGGATCTTTTATGTTCTCGATGCCGTCGAGTGGCCATCAAACACGCCGTTGTCTGCTGCCAACATCTCTACTGCTCAGAATGTTTGAACCGGTTGTACACCACCACGTATCACGTTCGCGGATGCATAGCGTGCGGTAGCATTGTCAACGGAGTCGTTAAGTGTTTCCCCCCCCCCCACCTTTAATAAATTTTAACCCGTTTATTTATTCCAACCGCATTACATTTCAGTTTACGGTGAACCCTTCGATTGATCTACGAATTTGTTCGCTGATGGTTAAATGTCCAAACGCTAAATATGGTTGCGTATTGAGCGCGACGCTCATGGAAATTGGGGTAAGCCGACTCAAAATAATAAATAATTAAAAAAATAGATTTAAATTCCAATAAAATCTTTTTGTCGTTGTTGTAGGGTCATATAAGCCACTGCAAGTACAACGGTAAAGTTATGGGCGGGAATTATCCCGAGTTCTGCTCTAGAACGGTGGCCAAGGAAATCAAAGTAATCACTGGCAGCCGATCTGAAGAAATGGCCCAACGATTTTCTGAATTCAGGCGGGAAATTCGACAAGTTTTGATCGAGGAATTTAAAAAACTAGACCACAACTTGGACGATTCGAACCTGGAACGTTTGGCTCCGACAATAATTATTCCGAAATCTCCAGATAGCATGACGAGGCGTACGTAATTATCTCAAATTCGAATTTTGTGTAGATCCTTAAAATAATCAATATTTTTCTTTATAGATGAGCAATTGTTAGAAGAAAATGCGAAGACGAAAAAAAAGATTCAAGAAAACGAAGGATATAAATACAAGGAAGCGATGGATAAATTAAAAGTAGCGTACATCGACGAGAATTTTACGGTACCTTATAAATAAAATAAACAATAGAAGCTTAATTTCGGGAGAAAAAACAAAAAAATTTTCTTTTTTTTAGAGCAATTTAAAGCCGTTGCAATGCATGATTCCGCAGTCCTCCACTGTTTTTACGTGGGTAATCGACAAAGTCCGCGAAAAGATGGCAAAGGGAGAAGAAGTGGAAAGCCCGGTTTTTAAGCTCCGCAATCGATTAGTTACGGTTCAAGCTTTGTGTAAATTTCCCGCAGGACGCATCGCGCTACGATTTCAATCGCCGGAGGAACAACCCGAATTTCCGCGTCCGTATCCGCGAGTGACCTACACCGTCTTCAACGTTGAAAGCTTGGGACACTACGCCCGCGTTCAACGAGTGGAAGAATACCTCTACGGAATCGAGAAAAAACTCGAAAGCCCAAACTACGAGCAATATAAAATTGACTTCGGAGTCGACATCATTTCTCAATCCACTCTTAAAAATAACACCTTTACTCTGTTCATTAGCATCGACTTTCCTCACGTCATCGAAAAGCCCTTTTCGTTCAACGGCGTGCTCGTTTGGCATCTCGAAGGATTTCTTCATAAATTTCGTCACGCTAACCGTCAATGGATCGAAAGGTTTTACAGTCCCTATTTCTACTCTTCGGCCAATGGGTACCGCATGAAGGCGGAAATTCACAACAACCTGCTTTTTTCCACTCAACTGTCGGAATCGGGAATGCGAAAAGTTCCCATTTTCCTTCATTTTATTAACGGCGAATTTGACGAGTCGATTTCTGCCGGCACTCGAGTTAACATTTCCGTGGCCTTGTATAATCAACAGCTCTTATCGATGGACCCAGTCGATGCGATGGAAGCCAAGAGTAATGTGTGCCAACTTCACTTGCCCCCTCTCGAACTGCTCCAAAGCTATTTAATGGACGACGTTCTCACCGTTCAAATCGCCGTTGAACCAGTTCGAGATTAATTTACAACTTTCTATCAATTTTTGTTTCGAAACAATTTAAAATCTTCATAAAACGTAATTATTTACAATTTTTTTTTCTATTACTAGTTTTAAAAATTATATGTCAAAAAAAAAAAATACAAATAATTATATGTTCTGTTAAACCGCTTACTTAGTTTTGATTGCTTAAAATAATTATTTTCGCTTAAAAAAGAAAAAAAGATTAAATAAATTTATTAAAAACTATTTTTTTTTCTTGCAAAAAAATACTGCGTAATATTTTTCATAAAATGAATTTTGATACCAGAAACTGGAAGCCAACTTCTTAAATTCGAGTAATTTAATGATGGTAAAATTAAATAAGCTTACGGACATTTAATCGTTTTGAAATTTGACAATATTTCAGTACCTTACTCGGCTAACTTCATTTTTATAATTTTAAAAATTAAAGACTGCAATTTAAACTTCATTAAAAGTTTTATGTAAGCTTACATAAAAATATTTGTAGATTTTTTTTTTTACTATATTACTGGTATTACGTCATGCACGTATTTTTTCAGGTATGCGTCATTTGCATAAATTTTATTTTTTCAGTTCAATCGAAAATGTTATGGGACAAAGTTCATTCTGGCCAGCATGGGTAAAAAAAAATTGCTTTACTATTTCAACAAAAATTTGAACAGATTTTATTACCTAATATTATTGCAGAAAATACGTCAATGCCCAGTATCGGTAATAATGACACTTTGAAATCGTATGTGATAATTACTACGTGTAATAGTAATAAGTTTTTACTTAGCTAAAAATGGCCGAAACAACGTGCGAGAAAGAAACCGTAAGTTGCACTAATTAATATTCTTATAAGATATAATCAAACTTTTAATTGAAATTAATTTTCTTAACTTTATTTTAGGAAGATTACAAAGGCTCTTGCTATATTTTAAATGTGGTAAAAATTGTATACGTTTTCAAATTTATTTAATGAAATTGGCTACATGTACTGGCTTTTTTTTAATGTTCAGTTTCATTCTATGGAAGTTGATTTAACCAGAGCGTTGAACATAATTGACGAAATTGAAATGGACGTCAAAGTAAGTTAAATATTACGCTTGTTATAAATTTTAATATGAAAAAGTAAAATTTGTTCTATTTTTTTTTTTTTTTTAAAAAAGAATGCAACAGCTGCCAAAGTAAAGAAATATGAATTTGAGACTGCTGCTCTAAAAGCCTTGCTTCGATGCCATTTTGTTTACAGAGCTAGAGGCGACCCCGAAGTAAAACTACTGTATACCTCAAATCTATTCTAGACACCAATAATAATTATTATTATTCTGTTCTTGTAGTTGGAGAAATACTACTTCTGCGTTTACCAAACATTAGACCGGGTACATGTATACTTTTTTCCCCCCTTCCATTCATTAATTTGTGATTTGACGGTCAAATTTTTAGGTGTGCAAAGCAGAAAAACTTTATTTACCTCAAAAATATAAGACATAAACTTCGTACGTGAGGTTCTTATTTAATTCTCACTGATTCTATTTTTACTTACATTTCTAAAACGATAATCAACGAAGAAGAAAATTGAAAGTACAGTACCTTGGTGTAGTAACAGCTGAAAGGTGCCACAAGCCGGGGGGAGAATGCTCATGCCATCTGATGTCGTATTCCTTTGGGATGCCGCGTTAACATCGCGTCACGAATTTTAATATTAATAACTTATTGCACTTTTAAAAATCCAATGTATTTAATAACGGCACAGTAAAATGTAGTCTTATAATAATTTAATTGTATGAAATAAAATAATTATTAACAAGCTCCTATCACACGAGTGCTGCAAAACCATAATGTATACAGAAACTATGGAGCCTCAAAATGGTCAGGCCATATTTTAATTATGTTGGCTAATATTTTAAAAAAAATATAATTATTGTTTATTGTTGATTTAATTAGTTTAAAATAAATGAATTTATAACAAAGTGTTTACAAATAATGTTTGTGTAACCAAATTAAAACCTAAAATGAACATATTTTCTGGCCGTTTTGAGAGAGCATACACTAGATATTCGTCCGCCAAAAGATTGCCCGCGCATAGCCTATACGGTAGCCCGCGCAACTGTGTACGTATGTGGTTGTTTGTGTTAATACTGCGTAATTATGGCCGGGCCGTTCAGGCGACTTTAATACTTGGATAAAATAAATAGAGTACGTAATTATAAAAAAGGGAAGCTCATTGATCTAAAATTATCTCTTATGTGTAAATGTTTATGATCCTGTGTTCATTTTATTAGGTTTCGCCCACAACTGGGTGCAAATTAATCGAGTGTTTGGGTATGCGTTAATTATTTGCAGAGTGCTATGCGGACATTTGTAATATTTTCATGGATTCGATGTTTTGAAGAGGAAGGAACGTCAAGGAAAGTTTAAGGTACAAGTGACGAACGTCCCTAAGAAGATGACGAAATTCCTGAAAATAAAATTCGGATTGAGTTGTATAAAGTCTACCGGTAGGAGGAGATCAAATCCTGCTGAACTGCTGTTAAAGCTGAACCAAGATGGCTGAACCCAGGCTGATCAACCGTGTCTTCTAGAAAGTTGGAAACCTTTCGGCCGCATAATAATATGGATTTATGAAAACTAAAGTAAAAGTATGACGACAATTTTAATTTTGAATAATGCGCAGTATGAATTCTTTGACGTTATTATTTTAAAACTACATGTACTGTAAAAAATACGAAAGATAGGTCTATGTAGTGTGAAGTTAGCAATTCAGTCGATCATCGACCGAGCAAACGCCGAGAAAGCAAAACTTTTGGCAAATGCATTTATAAATTTTAAAAAAATATTTTTATCAACGTTTTAATAAATTGATAAGTATTGGAATTAGTTGGAATTTTTAAGCACGCGCTCGAAATTAGCGCTTCTTTTTTTTTAAAAAAAAATAAACGTTCTAAAAAACATGTCTTGTAAAACTTTGAGAAGCATTCGACAAAAGGCGTTTAACGGATTTATCCTTAAATATTTTTGAATGTCAAAACAAATGTTAGTTAAGCTTACTAATTATTTAGCTACGTACGTGAATCCGAAATTCACCATTAACTTCGCCAATTTTAAAACAATGCGAAACATCAATCACTTACTATGATAGTATTTATGAAGTAATATCGTCATTTGACATTTTTATTCTAATCTAATTTTATTTAAATTTATGGGTGCTTTTTCTAGCCGTTTTCTAATTATTTCAAGTATATTGTTGATGTTATTCACACTCGTAAACATGAACCCCAACTATAAACTTTATAACTCTATTTATGACGATGTGGACGAAGAAGATCAATTAGCTGGTAAGCATTGTTAATTTATTTTGAAAGGTAGTGAATTAAATTTTTGTCTGTTTTGCAGATAATTTATTGAATAATTTTGATACAGACTTTAGGATAGTACGAAATGATCTATGGAAAAAGTTTACAGTTTCTTCAACGTCCAGAACTTGTGGTACACCTAAATCTGGTAGTCTATTATTTTAAATTTATTCGTATTACATCGCATCTTGTATTTAAAAATCATTAAAATTGTAGTTCGATTGAAAACGGAGTTGGATGAAGAAGGTTATTATGCCCGCGCTCACCCTTTATTGCAAAATATAGCTGTTACTTGTGGTAGGCCTACACCTAAACCTGGTATTTATCATTTTTTTTATTTTAAATTTCAGAGTTATTACACTATACTTTTTTTTAAAAAAAAAATTTATACAATTGTAGTTCGATTGATTGAAGAGTTGGATGAAGACGGTTATTATGCCCGAGCCAACACTTTATTACGAAATATGGTTATTACGTGTGGCACACCGAAACCTAGTATTTATTATTTTTAATTCGTATTACACCGTGCATGAATTAAAGATGCGTTAAAATTATAGGTCGATTGACAGAAGAGTTGGATGAAGAAGGTTATTATGCCCGAGCCAACACTGTTTTGCAAAGTATAGCTTTGACTTCTACGAGTAGGCCATTGCCTCGCAAACAATATCGATACATAACAACTATAAAATATATCAGCGTCGAAATTGAACAAGAAGATCAATTAATTTGTTATTTAAATATTACTTTTTGGAAACATTTTGCTGTTGGTAAGTTTGGCTGAATTATATGATATATTTATATTTACGCATTGTGTTATTAATGCTTACTCGATTTTAGAATTTGAATCCTGTTTAAATGTGCCAACCAAATTTAACCAATTCCAATTAAATGTATTGCCGAATGATTTATTCAGGCTGAGCAACGTTACATGCAAGCAGCGCGACTTCTTTGCAGTTGCCGGACTACTAAAAACTTTTTACGACATATCACTTTGGAAGATTTCGAAGATTAAAAGTTCCGAGCAGCAAAGGAGTTGTTTTCATATCTTGAACAAATTTTTCTGTAAGTATTCTAATTAATTGATATTCTATTTATTTCATTCATTTACAGTAATAATGCAGGCGCAATTCAGATGGACAATTTATATCAGTTGAAATTGCAAGCTGTAGCGTGTCATCGAGTTGGTCTTCCCTTTCATTCAACTTACGCGCCGCAATACCGAGTGGTCTCGCATTTTATTAAGGAAAAATATGCCGAAAACCTCTGCGATCATCCTGAATCAGAAGTCTATATTAAAGTAGACGATGAAACAACCGTTCATTCTAATATTCCTTTGGATTTGTACTTCACTAAAAATGACTATTTTGAAGAAGGATGTTTTGAGTTTTTTGTGTCCAGAATGAAACAAAGTACAGTATACAGTAGTATAAATTGTGTTACTTGTGACTTTTAGTTCTGCAAAAGTTTAATTTGTTAAATTTTTAGGAACGGGGTTTTATCGGGAAAATGATATTGCGGCTTACTCTCCGATCATATCTGAAATTGATTCCACTTTAATATTTCCGGATGGAACGGCAGTTTCATTTAATGCTACAAATTTGCTGTGCACGATTCAAAAATATTACAAGTGCCAATTGCTAGAAATACTAGCTATTAAAAATCGGAAAAGTCGAGTGTGCTTGTTGAGAATGTTCTACACCAACATGGATTTATTCATTACGGAATGTATTCGGCGAATTCAAAATTACGTCATGGATATTGATGAGTTATTAGCTTTTCAATCAATGACCAGATTGCGAAATAAACAAATGGCGCGAGCTGATGCGGTTAAATATAAAACCGAAGAAAGATTTCAAAGCACTATTTTGGATAATTGCTCTCCCGATTTTCATTATAGAGGTTGTAACTATTTGTTTTTTTTTTTAATATTATGTGCAATTAATAACAATAATTTAGGAACGAGTCCGACATCGGCAGTGGAACTGTTAGGTGCCCATGCAGCACAACAGAGTCAATCGTATGTTCCAGGGGCGGAGGAAAAAATCAATTTACAAGTAACAGCAATAATATTATTACCGGTACTTAAAATTTTATATATGCGATATTTCAAATTTATCAGGCTATTCGGAATCATATAATTCAAGGTGTGTGCATTATAATCGGTGTCGGTTTTTGTCTAGCGGTTTTTATGTGCTTCTTCACTATCTGGTTGTGTTATATGTCCAACACAGCCCGTTTAAAACAAGATCATGAGAAAATTGAATTGTTAAAAAATATAAGAAGTGAAAACAGAACTGATGAAGAAGTCACGATAACCACAATAACATAGCTTTGAAGTAACTATTACCGGTGTATTAAATTTTTTATTTTTTTTTTAAATTTTTTTATACATTTTCTCTTTTTGCAATATTTTTCGCGCGAAAAGGAAGTTTTTAAGTAGTGAAATACGGTGATAGTCTTGTATTAGACTACGGGACGATTGACAACCTTAACAATAGCCTCGTAGGCTTAATGTGTTCGGTTAAGTACGCGCGGTTTTGTGCTACTTTATTGTGATTCGGCTTTTGAAAGTTATCGCGGAATCAAATTTAATGTCGTTAAAATTTGATTATATTTTCTACACGTGGAATCGGACGATCATATCTATGGTTCGACGAGTTTTGATAGAAGAAGCAATTGCCTAAAAGCACACCAGGTACCAAAGGATATTCAAAGTCAGTATTAATGTTTATTATAATTATTATTATTGCGTGTATGTTTTATATACTTGGAGAAAGTTATTTTCTGCGAGTCATTGATCGCGGCGTACTTTGTGTGAGGCATGAAACTTATTTTATTGATGCACGCGCGTTGTTGTTTACCGTGAAATGAGGGGAGTAAAATTATTAGAAATTAATTATTCGTTTAATAAACAAAAAGTTGTGATTGCAAGGATTAAAAACGACAAAATGAAGCAACAAGAGAAGCTGTCAATATACAAAAAATTTTATATTACAACAACGAATAGTTTGATCGATGAATAATTGGTGATGTATACGGATATCTAATGATCTAATCTACACTGATGGAGAAATTAATAACAGTGTAAAAATGAGAAATACTAGAATAGCTGAGAGAAAAACAGAAACTTTTTCTAAGATGTAACAAGTTTTTTATTTTTTTTTTCCCCCATCGTTTTGTATACCTTGAGTTTTTTTTTAGTATTTTTTTTTATACAAATTTGTAAATATAGAGACAGGAAAATAGAAAATAATAGAGCAACGTTTTAAGAATACAAATTTCGAGGTGATTGATTGTTTACTATAGGTATTGTATCTCAGCTTAACATTGTAGTTTTGAAAGCAATTAATATCGAGATGATCAATATCAATTTCTATAAATATTTTGACGTTTTGATTAATTTATTAAATTAATCTCGAAAACGGTTCCTACGAGCTTCATTTTTACATTTAGATACACAAATTTACATATTAAAAAAAAAAAAAAAAATCGGACTACGGCCTTCAATCAAAAGATAATGATATTAAAAAAAGAGTTCTGAATGAGTTTTTAATTTATCGGGAGATCCAATTAGAATGATTAATTATAATGCCCTGAATTATATAATTATGAAGTCATGGTTTTAGTCATTTATTTATTTTGTTGGTTTTTTTCTTAATATATAAAGTTCATTATCATAGTATATTTCATATATATATATTTTTTTTTTTACTATATTTTTAATAATATAATATTGCTATAATATATATCTGTAATTGATTCAGTTTCATTTCTTATGAGTGAAAAAAGAAAATTATAAAAGTCATCGTTTATAGTTGAGATTCTGGCAACCGTCACGATACATGTAATCTCAGATTGGCATATGATTTAAATTTCTTCTAAAAGTCTTCTAAAAGATGTGTCGCTAGTTTTTTTTTTTTTTTTTTGGAAATCACTTTATATAAGTGTGAATATACACACAGTCTTGAACTCGATCCGAGCATCGTTATCCCTGGATTTGTATTAACCCCATTCAGGAAGACTGTTTCTGGTCGTATACGCCCATGGCAGTGGTGCACAAAAGGAGCAAAGTAATTGTATTTTTTTTTTTTTTTTTTTTAATTGTATTTTTGTTTTATAATTTTTTTCTTTCTTCGTCGAAGAAATCCATTTGTAAATATTTTTTTTACGTGCTAATCATATTTTCTTCATCAATTCCATCTACCATGGTGTAAGCGGCTGAAAATCCTTTAGTATTGATGGTATCATCAGTTCGAAATCGCACTAGTAGACTTTCTCCGGTTGAAAGGAACTCGGGAGGTACCTATTATAGATTATTATTTTTGGTTATTATTTTCGGTTACTTTGAACAAACAAATTACCCTGTTTCCGCAATATCGTCCAACTACTTTGGACGAGTCGTCTGGACCGTCGTACACTTCCACATAGTCGTAACCACAATCTTGTTCGTCCTCAATTTCAAAAGTGAGAAATCTCAAACGGACGTGATACTCGGGTTTGGCTTCAATCACCCAATCGCAGTCCTCTTTGTTTTCGTAGTTCTGATCACCGTATTTCGCGTGAGAATACAGGTGCTCCATTGAAATTCGTGCTTGAAGGTGACCTCCGCACACTTTGCAGATGTAAATGAATAAACGGGTTAATTTAATTTGGCGAGAAATTTATTTTTTTGCAATTGGAATTACCTGTTGAGTGAGTGGCTTTAAAACCTTTTCTTTGGACTGATGCATCTGACTTAAATACCATGTACATTTCATTGATAGAAGCGATGATTGGATGAGGCACTTTGCTCCCGCAAAATCTTCCTAATGTGTTGGCTTCCGTGTTATCTCCGTCGTAAAGCACTATGTGGTCGTAGGCGCACTCCTGGTGCGGTTCCATCTCAAATTCGTTGAACACCTACGTTATATATTTTCCGGGAGGTTATTTTGTTTTAATTTTTTTTTTTTTATAATACTGACCAATTTGATTCGATGACCAGGTGTTGTGGTGAAATGCCAGATGCAGTCTTTACGAGCTGGGTAGTAGTCTGGGTAACTAGGGCTTGAAACTTCACCTACCGCTGTTGTAATCTCGTGTTTACAACCACCTGAAAGTAAAGAATTTTTTTTAAAAAATATTTATGATAAAAAGTGATTTTTTTTTTATGAGAATTTTGCTAGACCTTCTTTGCAATCTAGTTTGTTTTCGTGAAGAGTGTAGCCGTTGTGGCACGAGCACATATAACTACCAATCGTATTTTTACAAATGTGTTGACATCCTCCGTTGCTAATTGCACATTCGTCTTTATCTACAAATTGTTTTAAAAAAAAAAATTTTGTCGTAAATTTGAACGGGTTGATATTTAAGGTTAGTTACCAGTAAAAAATATTCCCGCAAATCCTGATTTTTGTACCGAATTGTCAGAATTGAATTCGATTCGTAAATTATTTCCTTCCGAGGTAATGACTGGGGGTAAACGAGTTCCGCAGAATACTCCGTGTTTTCGCATTTCGTTTTTTCCCATTTTGCTTCGAATGTCGACGCTGTCGTATTCACAGTCTTGCTAAATGTGGTATAAAAGTTTCAAAATCATCGCTCGCAACATTTTGAAAAAAAAAACATTAATTATATTACGTTGTTGCCTTCCATATCAAAATGAGTGAAATTAAAAGTGATTCTGTATTGAGGTGGCGCGACAATTTCCCAAATGCAGTTTTTGTTCGGTGGATAAATGTCAGGAAAAGATGGGCTAGTAATGGTTCCATTGGGGAAATCGATTTGGCCTCCGCAAGCATCTAAATTTGAGGTTAAAATTAAAATTTAGAAAAGATTTAAAAACTATTTAAAAAAAAAAAAATATTCCACCTTCGCAGCGTTTTCCATCGGAATGCAATTCGTATCCAATTTTGCATTCGCACCTGAAGCTCCCCAAAGTATTTACACATTCGTGTTGGCATCCATGATCTTTAGTGGCACATTCGTCATATTCTTTAACAAAAGTTGCCGCGAAACCGGCTTTTTGAACTGAACCGTCGCTCACGAATTTGACTAAAAGTTTATTTCCCGTTGATTTAATATCTTCGGGAATTTTATAACCGCAAAATTTCCCCACCAATGGATCTTCAACATTGTGACCATCGTGAATTTCGAGATAATCATAAACGCAATTATCGTGATTTTCAATCTTCAATAAAAAAAAAATTAGGTTTTTTTTTTTTTTAAAGAAAAGAAGGAAATAATATCAAACATTTTATTATACCTCGAATGATTGAAATTTAAGAGCGACTTGATAGTTTTCTGGAACGCTTATCTTCCAAGCACATTCTTTATTAGGTCTGTAATCATCCGGATAATTGGGACTATGCAATTGTCCTTCGGTGGTGTCTTCAGTTTCAATCTCTCCTCCGCAAACAGCTACAGTCAATTTTCGTTTGATTATTTTTTTTATTATTCTCGCGTTTGATTATTTTCGAATTTACCTTCGTACATGGCCGAAAAACCTCGCCTCTTGCTTTGCCTGTGAGAAGCTCGATATGTCACTAAAACTCTACTACTTATCGAGACCAATGTATCGAATGTTTTGGTGCCGCAAAGTCTCGGAACTTCAATTATTAACAAACATTATTATAAGTATGTGAAATTCAAACGACGCTGTTGGATATGAAATCTTTTTTTGTTTTTGCTTACCGAGCAGGGGTGATTTATGCCAGTAACCATCTCGAATTTCCAAAAAATCCGTTTCACAATTATCTGTCTCGAATATATCCAAATCTGTGACGTTAAGAACTATTTTCTCTCCGTGTGTGGCGGCGATTCGCCACTCGCAATGTTCTCCTTCAGGTGGTGGTTGAGAGAGCGGGTAATTAAGCGAGGAAAATATTCCAGCCGGATTTTGCAACGTTTTTCCACAAACTATATTAATTTTTGCAAACGAATTATTAAATATCGGATTTAAAATATTTTAACAAATTATTTTTGATTCATACCAGGACAGGTGTATAAAAGATTGGTTTGCGATATATCTCCTTTACTTAATTGCACCCTTTGACCGATTTCTGGCCTCTTATTGGTGGACGGATCTTCTTGAGGCTGAATGGTATCTAAATAAGTTCCTTTCGAAAAAGTATTCCGAGCATAGTGCATGATACTGTCGAAATCGTAGGAAAGACCCAAAGAATTGACCTCTTCATCGGACAGTTTATTGAAGTTGTACTCCTGACCTTCCATGGAAACCAAAGACATCGTGTTATTAATACATTTCAAATACTCGGTATTAATAATTAAAAAATAAAAATTTTTAACGAAAGAGGGGAGGGAGGGGGAGAATCTCCGAATGCTCACCCGCTAAAATGTTTTTATTTATTATCTGTACGTGGTTATCTCGATCGGGTCTGGTGTGTTCATGCCAGAATCCAACTACGTGCCCCAATTCGTGAACTACAATCCCAAATTTATCACAGTTTTTGCCTATGGAGATTGCCTGAGCTCCGTTTCCCCTTTTACCTACAAAGGAGCAGCAACTGCAATAAAATGTGCGCATTTTTATTTACGTTTTCTAGTAGATTTTTTTTTGAATTCAATCGGAACTTACCCGCAAGCTCTTTCGGTGAAAATAATGTAATTCGGGTGTTCAGCCGTTCTTTCTACGAATTTGAGACAAGTGTAATTTTCCCAATGCCTCATTGCTTGCTTAAATAACGCTTTATGACTACCTAAACAAAATTAAATCCAGCATATTAAAATAATTATTGTGATAATTTAACAATAATTTTTTTTTTTAATTGAAATTTTACCACTAAAATTAGCTTCGATCTCGTACGGAATAACACCGTAGTCCCAAACTCTTTCCGGTCTTCCGGTGGCTGCTCTTACTCGACGTTTGTGATGCTTTTTTTTCTGTCGCCTTCGGTGCTTGTGGCGTTTTCGGTTCACGTCTTTCTTTCGCCTTTGATAATTTTGATTTCCGACGTTGTCGCCCTGAGAATGATCTTCTTGTTTCAATTCGATTTTATTCACAGCGTCTACGCTTTTCTGATTCAAGGTGTTCGAAGCAATTTCGTTCTCTTCCAATGTCTGTTCTTCCAATTCTTTTGCATATTGTTTGTTAGGAACCGCGATATCTCCATCAAATCCAGCTGAGAATTTACAAAACAAAAATAAATTTATTAATAATTAATAAAATTATGACTGCTATTTCTATTTTTAAGCAAAAGATTTTAATAAGTTTTTTTTTTTTAGAGGGCGTTAGGAATTTTAATTGTATTCGCAACACTCTTTGAAGTTTGTTCTTAGAATTTTTTCGTATAAATTTAAGTACCGCAGCGATTGTTTTTTTTTTTTTTTTTTTTTCAAACTTAATAATTTTGATAGCGTTTATGTAAACCCTTTAATGTGTGCCAATTACAGTATATTAATTTCACTTTTATTTAAATGAGCTCGTAATTAGATATTAATTGTCGACTTTTTACGATAAGCTTTGACAGACATATGACATGAGATGCAAACCGTGCTTAATTTACGAAATTAATTATCATAAACAAAGTTATTTGTCAATTTTTTTTTTTTTATCTTAATATAAATACAGTACTGCAAGTCAGTTGAGAAATTTGTAACAGTTAATTTTTAAAACGACAGCGCTAATTACAGCTCTAGAAGAAGATTAATTTTGATACTGTACGTTCATAAAAAAAAACAGTTTTGAGTAAAAGGATTTTTTTTTTTTTTCAACCAATAAGTACGATATTTAGTAAATATTTGTGACAGGCGATGGGTTCGTGACCTTTCCGTTCATTTCATTCTCCACTTGTCTTGATCAATTTGGGTTAAAGTTTTTGGACATTTCTCCACTTCATCTCTAGTCAATGATAAACCAAGGACAACGAACATTACTTTTCAAAAGGGTTAAAGAACTTAATTGATATTGTTGATATGCAACTATTTCATTAAACCGTAGAGATTTTTTTTTTTTTTTTTTTTTGAATTAACCAATTGACAGAGTGGTGCAAATTAAACATTACGAAATTACTTTTTAAAATACCATTAAATCACTATTTAAAGTGTGCTTAATTGCAAATAAATTTACTTATAACTTGTGTTTAGAAAGTAGATGTGCAAATTTGCTTAGATTGATAAATAAAGTGACTTTTCACAATTTTGAGTGTTAATGTACAGAAAGCAACTTGAAAAGCAAACTTGTTGTAGTGTGTGTTGTTTGATACTGTACTTCTTTTAACTCATTTAAGAGCTTTACAATTATTTCCAAAGCAGTGACGTTGCACTAGTTTATTTGATTCAGTTTCGGTTTGATTCGGTTTTTGCTGGCCCATCCCGATCAACCTAGCTCAGGTTTATGAAGCCATCTGGGACTTTAGAACTGAACTGGAGACTGTATTGTATTTAGTTTAACTGGGGTGATAACGATGCTATTTACAGTATTCTGTTAATACTGTATAGCGCATAGGTATAAGATTGGTTTTTTTTGGCAATTGTACCAATTTTAGTTTCGAGTTCCCGAATTTTTTTTTTTTTTTAAAAAAATTGCGAGTAGCTATAAGTTGGTTACGCTCGTAAAACGTGGAACGAGCTAAACAGGTAGTTTTATTTGACATGGAAAAATAATTTGCAAATAAAATTTGACATAAAATACGGAGATAAAATTTTTTTTTTTGGAGTAAATTTAATGTCGCGAAGTATTTTATTATGCACTCGGATGCCTATGAAGTAATTACATTTCAAACAATAAATACGAAGAAGCTTCGTCGTAAACTTTTATAGCCACTTTGGTGCGATTTCTTCAAACTTTGTAGTTGGTGTGTTCGGGTTATTCGTGGCGGATGTTTTCGCGTAGGGTTAAGAGTATAATAATTTTGATTCTCAAAATGTGGTTTAAACGCGTATTAGCCTACAGTACACTTTGTTCGGTGGGGGCGGAGATGAAGGTTCGACGATTCCTCTCAAGGTCTTTTTTATGTTAAAGAAGATTTGTATATTAAAAAAAAAAAAAATTAGAAGAAAAAAAAAATCATTTTTCTATCTTGACTGGAAATTCTATAAGCCTACCTCATTGGTTACGAGGTTGACAGATCAAATAGCTAGTTCCATAGTAGACAAGTTAGCTGACTGATTAAGAAACGTCATTTTTTTTTTTTTTTTTTGGACGTATATTCGATACTCGTCAACGCTTTCTGGGTCAACAACCGCTCGTTAATTTTAGCTAGCTATCCAATTAATCATCTTTTCGTTGCCTAATGGTCATTTAAGGTGGGTTTTTGAAAAATCGTTTAGCTGAGATCTGACACGCAACTGGGAATTTTCAAAATCATATATAAATTTAAAACACAATGAATGAGTCTATTTTTAACTACAGTATATTTTCCGTGTTTTAGGAATAATTATTTCGGTCTAAGTTCTAACCATTAAGAGTACAAAGTTTACAAGTGCTAATGATATTATAGTAAATGATAGTAATTATTTTAAATTTTTAATTGGAATAAAATATAGCAGCTCTTAAAAAGTAAAATACTGTATATTGCAATCCAAACTTCGATCACTACTGTTTTGAAATACATGTACTGTAGTTACTGTATGTTTGTGCAAAAAAAAAAATGGTACGTTAAGTTTTCGCAGCAGAGTTAGCTACTGTAAAATCATTAATTTAAATCTACAAACTTCAAAATTAAAAAAAAAAGTCTAATTAACGCTTTATATACCGTACAGAATATTAATCACGATTAATGATTCTTAAATGTAGTTTATTTACGTTATAATAGTCGCTTCCGATTTTATGTTCATTAATAACTTTTGAGTCTTAAGATTTGAAAGATTTTATTGAGTGTTTTTTTTTGGAGATTAGCTACTTGTTAATTATTGACTATAGAAAGGGAATTGGAAGTTTCGAGCACTTTTTAAAACTCAGGCAATAAATTTTGTAAAAGTACAGTAGGTTTGTAAGTCGATTACTCGTAGAGTGTAACTGATTATAAAACTCTATCGAAATTAAAGAGCTGCAAGCAAAAATTATTTAAAAAAAAAAACATAATGTTGTGAAAATGTTTATCAAATACAAAATAAATAAAAAAAAGTTAAAAGGATTTCTTCAAAAAATAAAATAGATAACGACTTATTGGAATATTTAATAAAATCGAATACCGTATAGACTTTCCATAAAGAGAGTTTGTTTTAAGAAAAAAATATTGTATTGCATTATAATAAATTTAATTAGCAACTCGGTTTTCACCGCAGATATATTGGGCGCAACCGGTTATAGCTAAAGTACTCAAATTATTAAAGCTCTGTCATAAAAGAATAATCAAATAAAGTTAAAGTAACAATAAACTTGTTTAACTACTACTGCGATAATGACGTTCGGAGCGGGTGAATTAATGCCTATTGATGATGTCAATTAACCAAGCCAGTACTTAAATTAATTAAGCCTGTCAGTGTCTTTTAATTATTTCAACTAAAAATTATCAATTAAGGTGCAAAACAACCAAAAAAACGAATTAAGTAATTCAAAAAAATTGGATATGGGTAAGGATGGAAATTATCAAAATTTAAACTTTAAAAATCGAAATTTATTTTTTCTTTGATTAATGATATTACTGTATAGGTTTTGCCCTCGGATTGAGTTACTGTTTTGTGAATGTAAAAATAATTTTATTTGAATTGTATCGTCACAATTTCGGAATTAGGTGTAGAAAGCGTGACGAAATCTTTGCTAAAAAAAATTACTTAAAAATGCAAAAAAAAAAAAAAAATAATAAAGTTTAACTACCGGTAATGCATAAATTATATGTTAAAATATTATATAATCATAGTTTTTGCATTTATTGGTTTTAGAGAAATCACGATTTTTAAAAGAAATCCTGTTTTTTTTTTCTTGAACGTCAATTTAACGCTGTTGAATTAGGTTCATTCAAGGTTTTTGGTTTGAGAAGGCAGAATATTTTTTTTTTCTTTGAGCGACGCAACTTGACGTCTAGCTGAATTTGAGATTTAGTTTATGTTTAAATTTTTGATTGATATCGTCTGATTTCAGTGCGAGTATCGAGTAACAAGATCGAAATGATTAATTCGCTTAGCACATCGTTTTCTTGTCGTGTAATCTGTAATCAGTGTCTAATTAAATCAGGTTATTTTATTTATTTATAATTTTTTTTTTTTAGGATTTATGATCAGAACTAAATTTAAATGTGTTTATAAATTTCATTTTACGTACTTTGGGAGGAAACTGAAAATATTGTAAATTATTTCCCTATTATTTATTTTATAAATTTCTTCGAATTGTTTTAAAGTTTAGCTGAAATTTCAAGTTTTACAATTTTTATTTATTTTATTTATTTCATCACATTAATTTGACAACAATAATTACTTTTGTAAAATTGTTATTTTATGGAAAATTTTATCTTTAAACTGTTTCCTGCAAGTAATTATTATCTTATTTCCTCGATCATACATTATTTGCAACGATTATTAGTTTGAACCGTTCGAATAAAAAAATGAAATTGAAAGTCATTTGTTTTTTAATATAATTTATATTTTTTAAATCTAAAATTAGAAACTTATTGAAGATGGGAAAAAACATTTCTGAAAATTTAGGGAAATTAATTATTATCTTCAACTTTTAAAGCCGTCAAGCTACCAAGGAACTTAAATTGGTAATAATATTAGTTCCGTAGTCATATTATTGTTGGAAGCTAGATAAATTACTAAACAAGATTGAATTTTCTCAACCTGGAACAACATAATTTTGCCAATCTGAATTAATCAAAATACACCGAGGGGTTTGGATTATCGAAAAGTTCGAATTGCCGATTAAGAGTTTTTTTTTAATATAAAAATGGATTTTCAATGGGCAAATATAAAATAATTATGATTTTGAATAGAGATTTGGGATTAGCGAGATACTACTGTATTAAAACTATTTCTAGATTCTAGAACAAGGTCAAAGCTGGAACAAGAATTTTCAATGGAGATGTGCGCTTGATTAGATGCCTTTCTGACTTAGGTACATGGTTTAACGGGCATCAGAGTAAATTGTTAAACAAAGATTAAACACAACTACCGGTAGATTATTTATTGGGTGGCAACAAAATATACATGTAAGAGCGCATTGTTAGTCTAATTATTAGTTTGATCAGGATATAAAATGTATCTATAGTGTATTCTAATTTATAATATTAATACTGTAGTTAATCTCTTTTTCTGAAACAGGTTTTTATTTGCCAAACAGGTTTTAATAAGTAATCAAACGATTAATTAGACTTATTACGGCGATAAACGTTTCCGACTCCATCTCATTAAACTTAAACGTTTTGATGAGGTTTTTTTTTTCCCTCGTAGTTTTAAATTTTATATTTAAATTTTTTTTTAAGTGCGCAATTATATTTTTCCTTGTAAATTTAAAATGGGAATTTCCTTTTGCGCTATTATTTTCCGAGTCAAAATTTAACTAATTATGAAACGGGGGCACTGCAAGGGTTACATTAATTTATATAACCTAAGATTAATTTTTTTCCGACATACATGTACCGAGAGATCTTGCATGTACTGATATTATACTTAGAAGTATTTGTACAGAGTTCCATGAAAAATGATGCAAAATGTTTCTAAATTAAGAAATATTGCCAAGTTATTTATTCAAAAATCACGATTAATAAATTAATATTCTACCAGCTTCCAAAACTTACTATTACGTTTTCGGAAGCTACTATTAAATAAATTCATGTAAATTATTATTTTATACCGATTCATTTGCTGGTAGGTTTTTTTTAAAAATAAATTTTAAGAAATATAAAAACAATTTTCAAAATGATGCAATACTAAATTCGCTATTAGGTTGGTTTTTTTTTAATATCTTGATTCGTGAAATTTGAAGAAAATATAATATTCAGTACCGGAACCGGTATTATGCAAGAAAACAAAATCAGAAAAATAAATGTTCTGAGTGACGAACACATATACAGGGGTAACATTCTGGCCTCTCCAGGCTCCTTGTATTCCCCGCTGCCCCCATACACCTGAGTTAGGTCGGCCAGGATGGAATAGCAATGCATTATTTTTTACAATGCCTTCCTTTTAAAGACTTATAAAGTTTAAAATTATTTTAAAACGTAATTAAGGTTAAAAAAACATTTTTGCACACGATCTTACTAAAAGGTTTGGTTTTAAGTCTTTAAGACCACTCCTGACACCTGCACGCCAGTCGGCGACCCGGAAAGCACCTTCACTTCTACGCACGCTCAGTAAAATTTCATCTAGCGTAGTACGGCTTCAATGTTTAACTTATTCAACTGGTTCATTATTTTGATATCCTAATAAAAAGCTTTAATTAGCTCCCCAAAAAAAATAAAAAATATGAAAGCGAAGCAGTACATAAAAGATTTAATATGAGAAGGGAGGGACCGGGTACCTGGAAAAGCCCGACCTTTTTGAATGAGGGGAGAAAGGGTGAAAGGAAGTGGAGTATTTCCCATAATTACACACGCCTCCAGCTTGGAAATAATTTAATATCTCGAAAATATTTTTTAACGTGAATAACGAGTGATGAATAAGAAAAGTTAGCTGGAAAATATTAATAAACGTTAGGGTAGCTCGCAGTACATGTAGCCTATATAGCAAAGTTTTGAGCGCGATTAATTTCGTGGAACGCAATATTACACGCAGTAAATTGATATTTAGAAATCAGATGAATCACGCCACCTGTTTTACCGGATATATCGCCCGGTGCTGTCATAACAATAAGTGCAAGTTTCGGATCTTGCTTCGGCGCTTTTGCCCAATATTTTGACTTGACAGTCAAAGTAGTTGATCTCACTTTTAAAGGGTTAAGCTATGCAATTAGCCAATTTTTGAATAAAGAGAAAGAAAAGATTTAGCCGGCGATTATTTTTTTCGATGAAAAAGCGACGCCGGGGAAAGAAAATACTGTACAGTAATTCCCAGCTGACTAATCTAGTTGAGCATGTACCGACCTCAAAGTACTACCCAGTCTGTTGAGGAAAAAGCAATTCTAGATAATGAACGGTGACTGATGTGCATGGAGTATAGTAGTGGGGAAAGGATGGGGAGGGGAGAGAGGGAGGAAATAGAAAAACAAAGATGTCGCAACGAATCTTGTTTCGAAATAAATCTGCAGATTAAGACGTCTACTCGCTCGGATGGTAGCGAAAGAGATCGGCCGACCGACAACAATTAGATGTAAAGGGAGACACCGAGGCTTTTTATCGATTGTTAAGCGGCTGACAATTTAATTGAGCGGTTGAATTGGCGGAGATTGAGAGCGGTTTCCATGCCGACGACATATTCACCCCGGTCCGCGCTCCAAACTGTGAGCGGGAGATCAGCTACGTCACCGATTCCGTGCCACCAGGAAGTCTCCCCAGACATTTCTTTAATATAATTATTATTACGGAATGGCAATCTTCAAAGTTATTAAATAATGATTTCGATTTAACATTGCTCGTTTCACTCATTTGATTGCCGTTTTGCATTATCGTAATAATAATCTTTATTATTAGGTTTTGGCAATGTCACGTCCCCAGCTCTTTTTTGCACGTATTACGCACTCGCAAAATGCATAGTCTACATAATAATAATTATTATTAGAATTTGATTTTTGGCACATATTAAAACAGGACTTGACGTATTTATATTGCACTATTCACTTTTATAAATCCTTAAAATAATTATTTTAATTATATTTGAAAACATTAAGGTGTAAATTATGCAATAAAAAGACATTAACCGAAGCTAATTAATTTATGGAAGAAAACTTAGCATTTGACCTCTCACGTTAATCTTTTAGATTTTCACATGTCATAATAATAAGATTTTCTGAACGTCTATTTGAAGACCTGAAATATCCCCTTATCCCCCACAAAAAAAACAACGCACGTACATGTATGCGTTGGACGTTAAAATATCATAAAGTTAGTCCCGGAATATGTTTTTAAAAATCTCCTTTTGGGATACAAAGTAAATGCACATCAACAGTATAATTATGTAAAGCTATATTAAAATATGGTCCACCCTTTCAATAATTTTTTTTATTTTTAAAAACGTAAATATGATTTTCCACAAATAGATTAAAATGTAATGCTCAATTTTTTTTAACGTTTGATTGCTACTTTAAATAATTTTTACGAATTTCAGGTATTATCAGTACAGGATACGTATTTGATTTTTCCTGCGATTTTTAATACGTGATGAACTTTTGAATTAGGAGAAGGCCTACAGAATTTATCCTTAAAATTTATGAAACAATATTTCATTATTATTATTATTTTATTTTATTTTTTTTGAAAACTTTGTTTGCTTATTTTTTAATCAGTTCGCTACCACAAAATTGCAATTTATTATGAAAACCATTATTTTGCATGCTTAAAATGAATTATTTAAAAGTGTGGTTTTTTAAAATGTTTCTAATTTAAATTTTTATAATGCAAAATCTAGATTTGGTTTTATAGTTTATCATTACAGTATACATTAAGTTCATCAACTTTTAACATTTCTATTAACTTTAATGATGATTAAAAGTTTTTTAAATTATGCTACGTGTTTGTTAAATGACTGCCCGCCAATTCCCAGTTAATATACTTTTTACTTAGAACTAGTTTCTAATTTTTTTTATGAACCTATATTTTTTAATACATATATGGTTTATTTTAATGATATAGTTTACTGCAGCTGAAATTGAGGAGTTTGTCAACGTGCTTAATTATTAAAACAGTTAATAAGTTATAAGGTACTCATAGGGTGTGCTCTTTGGATTTCAAAACTCGGTTAAGAATGCCACATAAGTTAAATGCATTTGCCGGTCTTCTTTTTTGGATTTTGGATAAATGAAACATGTAATTTAAATTACCTGCCATTTAAAATTATTTTTTATTTAATCACCCTCATCACGAAAGCACAACATTATTGAAAAGTTTGCGTCATTAATTTATTTTTGAAAATCAATTTTTATTTAGTTTTGAATTTCCGCTATATGGATTTTAAAATTCCAAAAATAGTTTCAATGAAAATGATTTGGATAATTAAATTTGTGATGATTGAGCTCTAATTACGTATCGTTTAGTGATTTATTATTTTTGAATAAGGTGGGGGATCTGTCACTGCTACATTTTATTTGCGGCATCATTAAAATTGAAAGAATTGCATTTACAATTTCATAATGTAAGCCTACCGTTGTATAATTATACAGTACATGCATTACGTGCGCCGCATAAAAAATAGATCAGTCACTTTAAAAATTACGAACAGCTGATCACCTAACCTTAACATAAAACATGAGGAAAAAAATGATGAATACACACATTGTATTTTTACGGTTTTGGGGTTCCAGGGATTTTTTTTTTTTTTTTTTGAGTTACAACACTCTCGAGGAGAATTTTGGTGATGGATGATGTTTAAATGTGAACTAGAATGTTTATTTTTGTTTGTTGAAATTTTAAAGGTTTGCCAAATTTTGACAACTTGTTTGACTTTTTTTTTTCACCCCCCACTCACTCGATATAAACTTGTAGCAAAAGAAAAAAATTTTTGACGCAAAAAACAGCTGCTCGCATCTTTTTCGAAGTAATTTATACTCGTTTTATTTAACTAAAATTTCAAACGTCACGTAACCACGTGATCAGGTTGGACCAGCAATTTACTTGGATAAAGCGGAGTAGTCGTGTCATGGTCGCATTTAATAATTTCAACCTCATCGTTTTCAACAAAACAAAAAAAAATCTATTATAACTTAATTACTTTCCCTCTTGTCAGATAAAAAATAATAAAGCAAAAATTGTTATAGTTACAAACATTTGTATTTCAATCTTACACTGCTATCTTAAAAGGATGGCGTCAAATTTGATGGATATTTTTTTTTTCTATTTTTCTTCCCCATCTTCCTGATACATTATTTTGGGGGCTGTCATACCAGTAAAGAAAGAAAAAAAAAAAAAGATAAAAATTAAATGCAATTCCGTTCTCGTCAAAATTCTATCTTCAAAATCTCCAATCCAATTTTTTTTTTGTTGTACCGTAGTTGTTGTAATAACATAAAGTAAAGAGTGAGTAATATTTTTTTTTTTGTGAAATCATTTAATCTACGCCCTTCACATTTTTCTCATCAACTCTTGCACCTTTTATTAAATTTCGGGTTAATATTTCTTTTAGCATAATTTTAATTAAAATGTCTAGCGAAGAAGATTCGGAAGAGGGTTTGGAGAGAAAAAAAAACAACAACAACACACCAGTCAATCAGCTGGCTAACAATTCTTTCTGCGAGAATGTTGCGTGTTACTATTATTAAATATTAAGAAAAATATTTTTTTTTTTTATATCTTAAATATTTTGGCCCGAGGAGTTCACGTGCGATAAATAAGAAAAATGTTTTCAAAACACCCCCTCCCCTTAACTCTTTTTATTATTATTATTTATACGACGTTTACGTGCGTGCAAATACAAGGTTTTTTGTTTTTGTTTTAATAAATACCGCCGGCCAAAAAATAAAAAATAAATTTTTTCTTAGAAGAAAAAAAAATTGAATTATGTGGAGTATAGTAGAGAATATTATTGCATTATCTCGGTGTTTGCAACAGCTGGGATCGATAGTAGACGCACCTAACTCCTTTGGGGTGGAGATTGTATAAGAATTTAATTTCTTATTTAGAGAGTTAGGGGTGTTTTGACCATCCTCATAAATTATTTTACACTCTTCTTTGCTGTGGCGTTTTGGATATTATGTGTGTGTGCATCGTAAGCCCCGAAATTGTTTTCAGCTAAAAGTCAGAAAATTGTTACCTTAATAAGTAAAAAATGATTGGTTTACTTGATAACTTCCGCTTAGATAGTGAAAGCAACATTTTTATTACCAACTTAATAAGAAAAAAAATTTTTCTTCTTCAAAATTTAATTTATGGTTTTTAAGGTGTTGAATTTATCTACCATGTAAATTTCACTGATTAATATTTGAGTCGATCAAATTATAAGATAAAAAAAAAATTTCTAATGGTTTATTTTTTTTTTTATTCAAAATTTATTAATAATAATTAATGTCAGCTTGTTGTTTTTCTTGCTTTAACATAACGTAAAAGAAATTTTATTTTTTTAATATTAAAAACAAAAAATTTGTTTTTGCTCTAATTGTTCCCGAAAATAATTAACACTTAACTGTTAATTTGTTTTCACTTTTTATTTTATTTTTCGGTTCTAGCTCACTAAACGTTTTCGTCACAATAAAGAATACAAAGTTAAATTGAGCTTACTAATTAACGTCTGCTTTGTGTACTTTTTTTTCTTTATTTTTTTGAAGAAGGTAAAATGCTATTCCGTGCGTTATTTTTCAACAACATTGCAAATATTTGTATGGGCGGAGAAAATGCAGCGCTTGGAGGCGCATAATTAACGAATTTTCGGTACGCGTCCACTCGTAAATAACAAAATTGGGGTTCCCTATTTACGGTCCCAATTTTTTTTTCTTTACAAAATGTATTTACAACTCTTTTTCAGGTTATTCAAAAAAAAAAAAAAAAAAAGAAATCTAAAATTAGCAAATTCGTTTCTATTTTTCTCTCCTTAAATTAAATTAGGCGAGAGTTTAATAATAAATTAGTTAAATGGAGTTTGGTGAATAAATTTAGCGACGCTCTATTTTTAAAAACAAATAGTGAAAATTAATGTAGATTTTTTTTTTTTCATTAATTATTATTAGTTTTGCGAACGTTAATAATCTGTTTAACGAAAATGTGCTAAATATTAAAATTGAAAGTCGTCGGACCGGTTTGCATTAAATAATTTAATTTTAGGATGTTTTGGCAACTTTTTTTTTTGTTTAATTATTATTAGCGTACAGTATTCATATTTTTTTATATCAGTAATTAAATTATAATGAGAAGAAACAAAAGTTTTTTTTTTACCTGCTTTGCATGGATCCAAGTAAATATTGGATATTTTGTGAGAAAAGGAATGAGTTAAAAGATCTTCTATGCTGAATTTGTTTGTTTGATTAGTTGCGTGGGTTCGATTGAGCCTGTCCTCACAAATTGCCGTCTTCGTCCATACACACAGACAGAATAGCAGAGCGATTTTCCAGCTCCCAACGTTGTTTTCAAAAATTGATAAAGTCTCACTTATCCATTTGGCCATTTTCACACCAAATCTCTCCGTGCATTTAGCATCAAATCCAAAAATTTGATAATACTGTATTACGAACGAAGATTTTTAAACGCGATAACAGCTGATCATGCCCATGACGTTCAGACAATTAATTTGCAAAACTTCAAACAACTCTTATCTGAAAGTAGAAAAAGAAAATAATCATCAGTAATCAACAATATTAAATTATCAGAAATAATTATTAATGCAATCCTTATTTAGAAATGTAGTAAAAAAAACATGGACTTTTTTGTTTCATCTAAATAATTTTTTTTTAAAAAAAAAATAATAAGTACCGGTTACTTTTTTTTTTTTTAATAATAAAAATAAAAACTCGAAAAAAAAAAATATATATATAATAAAAACAAGAAAAATAAACTTTTGTTTCCGAGATTTTAAGTTTTTCTCCCCTTCTTATTAAAGTTAATTTAATATACAATAAGAATTATAAATAAGGTTAAGAGATTACAGTGCATAACGGTGTACTGCATATTTTTTTTTTGCAAATATTTGCTTGCTAATATTGAAGCAAAAAAAAAAAAAAAAAAAAATTATGTAACGTCGACTCTAGCTCAATAATAATAATTGCCAATAAAAATGTTCCAAAAATGCATTTCTTACCTGCTCAATTAAAAATTCCAACGTATAAATAATTGGACGAGATTGGTTGTTGTTGCCATGCTACTAAATAAATTGTGTATAATAGATATATATATATATTTTTTTTTTCTTTTTCGTATTTCTTTCTGGAGGAAGAAGGAGAGCGTACACCACACCGAACCACGCTACATAACACACGTCTTAACACTGGTATACTGGCATAAGTTGACTTCCCCTCTGAATAACCCCTGTGCGAGTTTTCAGATGATCTTAAGCACATTGAGCAGAGCACAACACAAGCTGCTCAGCAAACACCACTTTACACATGTCCATTTGTTCCTTCATAGGGGGAGGGAGAAGGCAGGGGAGAGACCAGATTTTTTTTCTCTATCTATCTCTCTCTCTCTCTCTGCTTTTATTTTCTTTCTCTATGCTTTTCAATAATAATTATTATTATTGTCAGTCATAGTGCAGTGTACATGTGCAGTATGTGACTCGATTAGGTTAGTAATAATTATTGTGAAAACAAATCTGACGAGCGATCAAAGACTGCTCAGCTCTTAATCGTCTTCTGCCCAGCTATTCAATTGATACCAAAAACCACGATGATGATGATGATGATGATAGTAGAGCTATGTTGTTGGTTGGTTGGTTATAGGTGGCCGTGAAGATTAGTTGGGAGGATGATGATGAAGATTTACATTAACAAATCGGATTACAGTCATTTTCGAAAATTAAATTTTGAAATAAAAATAAAAAAAGAGAAATTGTGGAGTGTGAACTCTTACATGCTACCCTATTTTATCCGAGCCAGCGCGGTTTGTTTACGCTTTCTTCTTCTGCCAAACAGATGGTGAATTATTCATATGGAGAAACCGTTAATCCCACATTAATCTTGCATTAATATTATTTATTATTCGCTTGGAAATCGATCGCGAAGATTTTTTTTTTTTCTCTCTCCCTCTCGCACTTAACGTTTACATTCATTCAATGAAAATTTAAGGGGAAAACCGTCTGGTTTCTATCGTTCGCAACGCTCATTTGGGAAATGGTTGCATATTTTTGGGTTGTTTACTTTTTTTTATTTTATTATTGTTATTATTTTATTTTTTGGAAAATATATGGTTAGATATGACGTGATGGCTCAACTACCCTAAGAGCGAATTGGACTCTTCCAGTAGTAAAAGAGGGAAAATATTAAAGAAAGGAGAATTGAGAGAGGGTCTCGAAATTTGACGTTTCAACGTAAAAACCTCTTTTTTTTTTTTTTTCTTTTTTCTCATATTTTTCTTCTTTTTTTCTTCAAAAGATTTTTAAATGAAACTTTTACCTTTGGAAAATGCGATGAGTAGAATGAAAAAATTTTTTTGTTAAAGAAATTTGTGTGAATGAAAGAATTATTGGACATGCACATTGAAGTACAGTACAGTATATTGAAAAATACGTTGGAAGGCGAAGAAATAATGTGGTCCAGTATTAGAGGGTCAGGGTACAATATGGAACATTACAATGTAGGTTCCAAATTTTGAGATTTGAGTACCCATTTTGGAATTTTTGAGCAAGAACTATACATGATTGTACATTATAGGCTATTTAAATCTTTTTTGTTTCCTTTTTTTTTAAATAAATAATTGATTCGGGTGGAAATAAAATTTTTTTTTTAGCATAAAGTCTGTTTTAATGAAGAAATGTTCTATGTCTTTTTGCCATAAGAGTTCCGGGGTAGAAGATCATAAACTTTTAATTCTTGACGTATTTTCTGTTTTTCCATACATTTACCGTGGAAACATAGCTGGTGTAAAACATCAATTAGTTTCAGTTTTTTTAAAAAAAAAAAAATTACCGTATTACCGGTATTCGGAATTTTAAATAATTTCATAAATTTTTTTTTTAAAATATTTAGATATAATTTTAAATGGTTTACAAATTGCAGCATAAAATTTTAAATATAAATTATAAAAGTTTAATTATTGTGTATAAAAAATTTGCATTTAACATAATGAATTTTGCTTGCAATTTTCGATTTTATAAAATTTTATTTTTGATATTTATGAAATGTTTTTCCAAATAATTTTGTAATAAAATATACCTGCTGTGATCCACAAGGCGTTCCATCAAGAGCTGGATGAGCTCTTCTGGCTACGGTTCCATTAGCACACCATAATTCTCTGCATACATTCTGTTTTATTCCAATTACAACTTTTTTAATTAATCACGTATAAATTGATTTTTGTGTAAAATACTAACGTTGAATGGGGTTTCGTCAGTGATGTAGGGCTTGTATTTCCCGCCGTAGCTGTATTTACACTGTATCGAAGCCGCGTACAATTGACCAGGAAGATTTTCAGATCGATGATCGAGTTCCGTCCTAGCAATAGCTTTATCATTTAGACACGTAGACGAAGGAGATCTAAAAGATTATTTCCATATTTATTATTTTCAATCTTGATTTTCGATTATTGAAAAAAACAAACTTGAAAAAATCTGCCAAATATTTGTTGCTGCATTTGGACCAAGTTGTTTTTCCGGGTCCTAATGATGAGGACATGATGTAGTCTGTATCCGAACAATCGTTTTTGTTTTTCTCTCCGTCGTGTTGCATACCTAAACTGTAATCGAAAATATTTAAATCAACAACACTCTTCTTTTTAATAAAAAAGAAAAATTTTGATTTACTTGTGTCCGAGCTCGTGGCTTATAACAAAAACAGATTCAAAAGTTGTTCCTTCGTTTATGGAACAGCTGAACTGACGACGGCACATACCCGAAACCCAAGCCAGTCCTTTTCAAATATGTTTGAAAGATAATTACAATCAGAAGGGGGAAAAAATCAAATTGTAACAAATCTCTGTCGGAGTTTTTATTTTGATTTAAGTGTTAAATTTTCAGTTAAAAAAACAACACAGTAAGTCAATTATTTAAAATATTTCTACTGTACCGGTATATTATAATATTAAACGTTTATTGTATGAAAATGTACTCTGTAACAGAGATTTGTTTTATATTCGCCTTATTTTACCTATTACTACAGTATTTTCGGGTTCCCCCATATGCAGATCAACTCTAAAAAAAAATAATAATTATTATTGTCACAGACAGCGTACAAAAGCGTGGCGGCATCACTTGCCCTGTCAGCATCAAAGCGTGGTCCCAGTGACTGGCATTGTAATCTCCTTTGGGATTTCGTCTAGACTGCCACGAACAAAAAGACTCTAGATAGTTTTCAATATTTCCTTGCCGTTTAGACGGTCCTGCCTAAAAACTCAATGATTTGTAATTAGTTAAGCGTAATTATTGTAAATCAAAAGTTTTAATTATACCGACGCTCTTTTAATTACGGAAACTTGAACGAGAACGATGTTTACTCTATTAGTAAGAGAACTTTGACTGTAAATAAGCTGCACCTTTAATTTTTTTTTTTTTTTTGAAACATTTTAAATGTAATTAGTAAAAATAAACATATTTATTTTTATTAATATACCTACTGCATTAATAAACGTGAAGACTATGTTGACCACGGCTTCGTTCACATTGTCAGGATTTTCCATCAACAGTTTGTTGTATAGAGCGTCGTCTACAAAAACCGACGTTTCGATTGTCTTGTTTATCTTTTCATCGGTTTGTCGTCGTCTTCTGGTCCATTTAGCTTGATCATCTCTTTCTTCTTCCAAACGATTATCGATAATTTCTGGTTTTTCACTTTGGAATTCGTGTCCACATTTATGATTTTTATTTTCTTTTTGGTAGATGATATGAGCCGTTTGATCCGGCTTCAGCAAGCGTTTTGGTATCGGGCGCAACATGTAAGGTTCCGAATTGGTCAAATGAATAACACCAGTCTAGAAAAAACGTTTCGTAAAGGTTATTATTTTTTTTTTCGTGGGGGGTAAAACGAATACCATTTCGGCATCCCGTAATCCGCAAGTTGAAATAGCCACCAAACTGTTGTCATTTCCGGCGACGTTACCATGATAGAGGCATTGGGGATGCTGAACAATATATCGGCTTTGCGTTGATCCATCTCCATTTATTTCTTCAAATTTCAATGGGGACGTCATCAAATTACTTTTTTTTTTTAAAAAAATTATTATTTAAATCAAAATTTTTTAAAAAAAATTAATTTTTTCTTACTCGTTTCGCGTTAATTGTAGTTGAAATTGTTTATTTCTTAAAGATATACTGACCAATTCGTCGTAAGGTTTTCGGACACTTCGTTTATGTTTTGTTTGCTTTATTAGCTCAATCACTTCATATTCAGGCACTAAAATTAAAATGTACCTAAATGTTATTTTAATTTTGGCAGATTATTTCAGGTTATTTAATGATTTTGTTTATTAAAATAAAACTTGAACTATTTGAAAATTCAAAAAATATATACGAGTATATTGGCAGTTTTTAGCTTAAAACTTAAAATTGTTTTAAGTTAGGAAATTGATGTTTTAATATACAAATATTATAGGCCCACCATTTTTTTTTTTTTTTTTTACATTTTTAGATTTAATATCACAAATAGATTACTTTTTGAGATTCTACTGTATTTTTTTATTAAATTTTTTGCTCTTTTTAAGATTTATAAATTCTGCTTGGACGCTTTTATTAAGCTGTTTAGCATAAAATATTCGATAGTTTAATTTTTAATTTAAAAAAAATTGTGTCCTTACCTTCTTTTGATTCAAAAATCGAATGTAATTCATCGCTGGTCATATGTAGATGAATATCTCCTAGTTTATCCTTGTTTGAATTAATTGAAGCTGGCGAAGCTAATTGGCGCATGTTGCTAAGTAATAAAAAATAAAAAAGTAAAAATAAGACGAAATTATAAGTAAAACGAGTTTTGATGGAAATATTGTCGGACATAGTTTGATCCCTTTCGAATTGAGAAATATTTATTTTGAATTAAAAAAAAAAAGTAAACTTTTTGCAAGTTTTTTTATTTATTTTATTTTTCGTTGTTGTTGTTGCTCGCTATCGAAATTAGCGTATTGGATTTTTTCAAAGTAATTTCACCTGGTTTTTGCACGCATTTGATTTTTATTTCCTTTGCAAACAATAATATTTCAGTCAATCGTTGTATTTGGCAGAGAATAATTGGCAAACGATCGGAAATGCAGGATGTCGTTGTTCTGAGCATTCTTCTTTTTTTTTTTTTTTTATACATTTATTATTATTATGTAGCCGGAAATTCATTCCCAAAGGCATGAACAATTTGTGTTTTCGAATGGATTTTATGTCGTAATAACAAACTTTTGTAGTGCGAAGAGCAAACCGGAACTGGTGTTTGTGATTTTCTGCGCTTTTCATATTGTTTGCTTACGTATCTGATGTGATTTATCAGTGTTCATCTGTCGAATACACTCATGTTAACCTTGTGCTAAACACATTTTCATTTCATTTTTTTCTTTTTTAAATTTATTTTGAAGCAAGGTCATATTTTTCAATTTGGTGTTTTTTACACTACCGGGTACCGTATATTTATCGGTGTTAGATAGATCGTGTGCTAATTTTATTGTAGTAAATTTATTACGGCACGTTTAATTATTTATTAAACACTTACAAATTACTGCTATTAATGCTTGCGTTTAATAAATGTTAGGATTATGATAAGGAATGGAATTTATTTTTTATAGGCATTGAAAGCTAGCAATTTAATCTCTTATTTTTCCGAATTTTTAATAATTAAAATAATCATTATAACTTCGTCATTTTTATGGCATTTTAATAGTTAACTATTAAATTTAAAATAAGAATACAGCATAAAAAAAATTTTCGTACAAAAAAATCGAAGGCTTTTGATCGATTGTATGACGATTTTTAATTTTATGGGAATTGTCAAGGATTTTTTATTTACAGGTTAGTTACCTTAAATTTCTGTTCAAAAGAAACTGTTTTGCAGTAGGCCTAGGCTACATTTATTAAACTTGGTTTCTCGAGGCTCTCTCTATTCCTTACTGTCCCTGTAAATCTGATGTAGACCGGTCTGGATGGGACAGCAAAATATTATTTTATTTAATACTCTGTAGTAAAAGTATTTTGCCAGTTTTTGTGTTATTATTGTAAAACGTATAATAGTCCAGTTTTAACAAGGAATAATATTTCTCGGTGAAATAAGCTCAAATAAAAAAAAATTGATTGGAGTGCAAGGTTTTCTATAAGGAATTCCAAGTTTTTATTATTCAATTTAATTAATTATTATAACTGCCATAATTACTGGAATAATACAATTATTTTTAAACACTTTATTAGATTAACCAATAATTCTATTCGTACGTGTTTTTATTTAAATGGCGTGATCAAATTTAGAAACGGAAATACATCACAGTTTATCCTTCGATCCAATTGCATGCTGATCGAAAAGTACAAAATTAAACTAAGTAAGCCTGTCGGTATTTAATAAACAGATATGAAATATTCATTTTAGCGTTTCTACGACTAATTTTAGAAGTAGTGACCCGTCTTTTAAATAATTTCCTTGTAAAATGGCCGAGTTTGACATGAGATCGATATTGTACCATTTTGATAATTTAACGTCTTTAATTACCGATGTAATGAAATGATTATGCGTTTGCTGGTCGTAAATCGAGACGGTGGTCTTATGATAAAAAGAGTTGGGCAAATCTGAGTCGAAATCGCCCGAAACAAAGGAAATTCGAACGTAGACTTTGTTGAATTGGTCCCAACTCAGTTCGGCTTTGACTCGATATCCGGTTTCGCTGGTGAAAAAATATCCCGGAGCTTGGACGGACAGAACTAATTCGTCTTTAACCATCTGCCTCTTTTTTTGATAGCTGTTAATTTTCCACACCAACGTACCGTTCATGGAGATGGGCGAGTGCAGCGTGGGCGATGCCACCGAAATTAAAATCGACATCGAATTTTTCGAAACGTAGCGACTAGTGAAAATGCTTTTCTTAAAACCCAATACCTCTTCGAAGTAAAATTTTCCGAATTCGTCCACAACATTTTGCTGAAAGAAGTAGTCTTTCACTCGAATTCGATTTTTGTCGCCTTTTTGGAAGTCGTAGATGGTGTAGGTAAGTTGGGGTAAAGATTCCAACTGCAATTTTGCTTCAGTTGACGATGGGTCTTTGAAACACACCGACAGGACTACACCCTGCCGATCGGTATGCTCCAATCTGGCTTGACAGTTGAAGGAGTAACCGTGCAAAGAAAATACTGGGCTGAGAAGAGTAATTCGCTCCCCGCCACTCAATTTCTCTTTTACATTTGTAATCTCCCATTTATACGTTTCGTCCACACTGTCGAGCCCGAAAATGCTCGTTACCGGACTTTGCAACTAGAATTTTAAAAAATAATAATAATTAAAAAAGAAAAAATTACAGGAATTATTTGAGTTACCTTTAGCTCATGAATAGCTAATTGATAGTCTGATCTGGACTTGGACATTCTACGCGTCTTTAATGTGCTTTTTGTTTCGTAGTTTGCATCTTTAGGCATACTAGTTGTGCTGGATCCTGACGTAGAACGCTTAGAGTCTCTCTGAATTGAATTTGAGAGCATTGATTGGGATTTTAGAGAGGTAATTTGCTGCGTTATTTCGTTCATATTTGACGACAGAGCAGTAAGAGAAGAATCGAAACGATTCTTAATGTCGTTTTGACTGTCCAGCAATTTAAAAAACAATTGTTTCATTTCGACGTTGTTGTAGGAGGATACGTTCGGTTCATTTGTCGAATTTTGATGATGGCCAAATGACGTATCGTCAATCTTAATTAATGTAGATTGGAATTTAATCCATTCTTCCATTTTCATATTAACGGTTTCTATAATTTTTTCTATGAAATAAAATATTAGATTAGCTAATACTGTAGTTATTTAATTTTTATACTTAGGTTTAAATTAATTTCTTAATTACGTTAACAAATTAGTAGAGGTAGTGGGGTTTGAAAATGGTTGACAATGTCAATTCAATTTGTCCTCAACATTGTAATTTTTAATATTTTTTTTTTACGGTAAATCAAAATCGTTAATAGGATATTTACTACAAACTAATATTATTGCGCAATTAATGGGTATTGACAACTATTGAAAATTCTTGGGAGGAGATCAAAAATTGTTGACGTAATTAATAGATCTACGTAAGTTATAAAAATAGGCGTACTATCGATATCATCTTTAATTTTTTCGATTTCCACTCGAAAATCTGCTCTCAAACCATCTAAGCTTCTCTGAATTTTATCTATTTTTATGGTTGTTTTCAAATCTCGATCTTTATTGATGAATTCCAATCTCTGTATCAATTTCCCTTCAAGTTCAGTTTGATTGTGATTAACAATATCTGTCATGCTGTCAATGCGATGCGCAATCTGATCTAGGCGCAGCATAACCTTTAAATTACAGTAATAAAAATTAATTATTAAAAAAAAAATAGTTTCATATACAACTGATTACGAGAACAATAATTACTACATGTAGGCTACGTCACAATGCTTTAAAATATTGTTATAACATAAATCTTACATTTTCAATTGAGTTGGAATTAGACCATTCTAATGACATCATCTTTTCTCGTGTTTCCATGCATAATTTGTGATGATCCTTTTAAAAATTATTAATTTAAATTGGGTTGTAATTAATTTAGATCAATTTATTTGAACTTTACTGGCATTTCATTCAATTGAATTATTTGATTGCATCCGTATTTATGATTTAAGCAGTGCACTCGTAAACGATTAATTGCTATCTCCGTGCCAAGGGTTTGCTTATTCTATGCAATCAAAATACCGCGGAATGAATTAAATTTTTGGGTGAATTTATATATCCTACTTACAATGTTGTTGATGGTTTTTTGGCACTTCGGACAAAGCCAGTTGTTTTCTATATCCATACTAAGAATGTTTTTGCAATTTCTGCAGAACAGATGATTACAACTGGAATAATAATGAGCTATCGCCAATCGTTCGCAACGAGTACAACGAAAGCCGCTAATATCATCTACAAATTCCAAATTGGAATAATTTTCTATGATAAAATTTTTATCTTGCTCTGCAAATTAAGTTTTCATAAATTATTACAAAATATTTCAGTAATTTTATGCGAAGCACTTACCGTTCATGATATTAAGATCAAGCGCCATTATGAAGCCTCAATTTTTTAAGTTCCCATAAAGTTAAGTCTGGTAAAAAGAACGCGTTTATAGGGAAAAATTGTGTTTTGTGTGCAATTATCTTATACTTTTATCTTGTATTTATTTATCAAAAAATGAGATATATAAACAAAAATAATAGTTTTGTTATCAGAGAAATTGAAACAATTTAATGAAAGAAAAATCACAATAGCTAAAGTTATCTTTAAAGTTTAAATAATACATTTTATCCTGTATTTTAAATTCAAGCTGTAGTCTGAAGTAGCCTATATCAAGTAAAAGTAATTTTTTAAAAAAATATTTATATAGTGGGCCTATATATACAGAAAATACAATTATAAATATATAAGCGGTGTGTATTAAATTACTGTATTAGGCGCAAAATAGTCTATAGACTCTATAGAGCCGGTCCTGATAGCAATACCATTACAATAATAATTGTAGACTCTTGTGAGAATCGACCTATTCCTAGTGAAATTAAAGGGATTTGTGGTTGGCAGATGCTTTTTAGGGTTGATAGGAACGCCAGATGATCGACCAATGTATTCCAAAGTCGTGGGCAATTTTTATAGCTGGTCAAGACTACGGTGGGGGTTCCGCAAGGAGCCTCCACTGATACCCGCTGATGTTCTCTTAGAGCATGGAGGGGGGGGGGGGGTCTCTTTTGATGAATAGCTTTTTTAGGCATCTACTTCGAAGGTGCTAGCATAAATTAGAACAAAAGAGAATGCAGCGTGAAGTCGTGGGAAAATTTTTTTTTTATTACATTCAAATATTTTTTACGGTAATTTTATAAAACATGTCTTGATCATACGAATCATCAATTAAGGTACATGTAGTTGAAAAGAAACCAAATTTCATACTAGAACTACATCGGTTATCAGAACCATCCAAGTTTGTTGATATTGGTAGTTCTATTCTGAACCTAGATGCATTTGTCGAATTTGGTAGTTCATTTCGGTCTATATCGCAAATTGGAAAAACTTTCCTTCCTAATTCACGTAGCTGGTTCTCTTGAATTAAATAAACAACAATTTGAAAAGCGACAATTTGTGTATTTTTTGCGTCAAATTTTCCAGTTAGAAAATCTAAATACATTTTATCTGCAACTATGCTGGCTCTGACTCGAAAACCACTATCACTGGTGTAAAAAGATGGGCTATTGATTTCCGAGATCAATTCATCCTTCACCATCTGAATTTTTTCTTGGAAGTTTTGTACTCTCCAAATAAGAGTTCCATCATGCGAATAGGGTATTTCGACTAAAAGTGGATTTTCGACGGTAAAATCAACAGTTATTTCATCGTTGCGTATAAAGTTGGCCAGCAGCTGCTGATTTAACTTAAAATTAAAGCAATAGTCTTCGTTTGAATTTTTAAGTTGTCCTCCAAGGAAGGGCTCTTGGGTTTGGCTAATACTCGAGTTGCTGAGCTTTTGCCAATCGAAATAACAAAGACTTATGGTTACTTTTGGAAGAAAATGATTTTTACTGTGTTGCGATTTAACTCGCATTTCCACGATTAGATGCGTAGCGCTGATTTTTAGTTGCACTTGCAGTTCAAAATTGAAAATGTGGTAAGTTTGATTTTTTATTACCGGTAGTAATTTCTGTTCACGAATACTCTTGAAGTCCGTCACATTCCATTCGAACTTCGATTGTCCATTGTTTTGGTCTGACGGCTTATGCTGTTGAAAAACGTTTTCAGAGTTGCTTTCATTTGATTGATTTATTTGGGTATCTGAAAATGTTGAAAAATTTGTGTCATTAGGAGCCGATTATTAATTAATACCGGTATTGAAGTTTCTTTTACCTTTTACTGGTGAATGCTGTGGAAAATTAAGCATTAATTTTGCCTTCAAAGTTTCAATTTCACGATTTTGTTTTTCTACAGCAAATTAAAAAAATTAAATTAAATTATTTGGAAATTCTGTACATGATTATTTAGGAACATTAATCATTTAAAATTTTGTTTCGGCGATTTGTGGCATAGCCACGACAATTTTAAGAAATTAATTTAAATCATTGTATTTAATTTTGGGTAGTTTACAAAACACTACCTCAATAATTGCCTAATAGAAATTTTGTAAAAAGTTTGGAAAAACAAAACTTACCTTCGTTAGTTTTCAATTTTTCTATTTCAGCTTTTAAATGATCGATTTCAGCATCATGGTATGATAATATTGTTATACTCTTTTGCCTGTAGATCGCTTGGAGAATTTCGCTTTCAGCTTTCGATATTGCTTGCAATTGTTTCTTTACGTCTTGCAATTTTAAACTTAGTTGTTGACGAATTTTTAAGTGATTTTCATCTTTCACGTCAAGCTGACTATCAAATTCGCGAATTTTTTGTTTCAAATTGTCGAATGTTGTTTTTAACTTTATAAAATTACTATATATCAGTGGCGATTGTTGATGTTTTATTTCTGAGTTGGTATTCATATTTTAAAAAAGAAAAAGCTCTTAAACGCCCTTAATGATATCAATATTATGTCGATTAGCCTCGTCGAATATTTTTTTTTTTTTTTGAATTAGTCCACCAATATCAGTTCTTTTGATCGTTTCTATCTGATCAATTATTTATTTCACCTTTATCATCACACCGTTATTATCAAATTTGACATTGGCAGTTACCTATAATGAGGAAACATTTTACAGTACAGTACATGCATTTTAATCTTATGATGTGAGCGTTTAGTAAAAGGAGATTACGTCGACAATAATAATATTATTGTAATTATTTTTTTTTATCATTATTTAGTTTCAATATAATTATTAACGTGAAAAGCAGGTTTAATTTTTAAGTATTGTTTATTTATTGATAACATTATCAAAAAAAAAAAACCATGATAATCAATATTATTTTAAAAAAGAATTTTTATTGCTAGCTATACTTAAATAGAAAATTAATATGTTATTGTTTTTAACTTTTTAAAATACAATTAAAAGTTAATTTGACGGTGCCGGTTGTGTAAGCCTAAATTAAATAATTTTACATACTTTTTTTATTAATCGAAACTTATAATTTTGCATATTCAAAATGCACTTTTAGAGTATTTTAATTATCTTCTTGGGAAACGCTAATTGGTTTTAATTCAACTTTTAACAAAAGTAGATTTTTTACGAAATACTTTTCAATATCAATTTCAGAGTTTGGAGATATTATTTGATTTCCTTCTCGAATTTGATCGTTAGTGCAGCTTTGAATTACTTTGATGATATCGCCGTGTGTGGAATTGACCGATTGGTCAATGATAGTGACCGTGGTGGTGAAATGGGCAGTGGTAGGCAGCTGGTGATCAAACTCGCCGGTTAAAAAATTAATAAATACAATCAGACCGTTATTAATCGATAAGCTAACGTTAACTCGATATCCCCGCGCATCTGTGTAAAAACAGGGACTGTAAATTAAATCACAATTACTGCGAAAATCTTCTACGTTCCATTGTAAAACTCCGTTGGTGGAAAAAGGTTTTTTAACCAGATGAGTAAACTCCACCTTGATTAGAATTTGGAACGGGGTCCCGTTCGAGAACGGTCCTACGTCCGCTAGCAATTGAACCATTGGCGTTTTATAGTCTTTGGCGTCGGCTTTGATTTGGTGGATGAAGCCTATGTATTGCACCATGGAGTACATTTCGCTGGATCCATCTTCGTTGCAAACACTGTACGAAATTTTTGGAAGTGGGTTATACATTTGTAAGGCTTGTTTGTCATTGGACGAATTTCGAAAGCTTAAGGAAATATATCCGCTTCCCATTAAAGTTACTTGCGCGTCCACTGAATGTCCGCGGATCGTGAAACACGGACTCGTGAGACGTCTCACCGGAACCAAAGCGTCCTTTTTATTCATGGAAAACCAGGCTCCGTCTCTATTGATGGACCAAACGTATTGAGTTTCGGTTAGAAATTTTAATGGTTTTTCTAACATCTGTAAATATAAATTAATCGTGAGATTATGCAGTCTTAAAAATGTGAACAAAAATTACCTTAAGATGATTTTCTAATGTGATTTGCTCATTTTTGATGTTTGATATTTCGCTGATTATTTCCTTTATAGAAATGTTGGCATTTAAATGTGTGTTAATGTGGTTATTATTGGACCGTAAACTTAGATCTGCTTCAATTTTATTTATTTTTGACTGCAAATTGATGTTAAATGATTGTAAAGATGAATTTATTCGTTCTTCAAATTTTTGCTGGTTGTCTTGAATTCCATTTATTCGTTTTTCCAATAAATCTAAGCGCAGGACTATCTAAAAAAATATAGTTATATTTATTAATGGTTAGTCTTGGGGGGCAAAAAAAATTATAAATTTTACTTGATTTTGATTGTTTGAAGAACTCGCACTTGCCTTTTCCGTTTTTATGCACTTTTTCATATGACTCTGTAAAATCAATAAAACAGTTTTTAAATGCACGATAAAGTTTAATTTCTACGCAAGTTTACTGATATTTCAACAAGTGTGGCCACTTCATTACAACCATTTTTTCGGTTTGGACAGTGAGTTTTCAATCCATATATTTTTAATTCGATTATAACTTTTTTAATATCCTTTAAAAAAAACAGCAACTTTAATTTGCAGTTATTAATTGAAATACATTTAATATATCTACTCAACTATGTTTGTGATGAGCGTGTGACATTTGGGACACGTTTGTTGGTCCTTTAATTGTATATTTTTACAATTGCTACAAAATATATGATCGCAATTGGAGAAGAAATGAGATATGGCTACTTTTTCACATCTAGCACATTTTAAACCATTTATATCATCGACGAATTCTAAATCCGAATATCGATCCATTAACAATTTTTTTTCATATTCTGAAAATGCAACGTTTATTGGATTTAAAAATTATAACGGGTTGTTAAAAATACTGTATAAACTTACCTTTGAGTATATTTAAAACGTGAGCCATTCCGAATAAGAAGTTATCTCTGTTATTAAATTTGGTTGATTGTCGTTTAATGGTTTGATTTAAAATTTATTAACAATTTTGCTAGCAACTTATCAAATGAACTGGGAACAACCTTAATTTTTATTAAACAATTATCATGGTTTTTTTAAAAAAAAAAAAAAAGTGCAACAAATAAACTTCGATTATAATCAATAAAATGTTAGATAGTAAAAAATTTAAAAATAAAAAAAGAGTTGTTTTTTTGGAACCTAACATCTAACAAGAAGTTATCAATGGAATTTTTTTTTTAAACAACTATTTAGTTGAATTAGTTTAAGATAATGCTCGAAATTATCTTGTAAACCATAATGATACGTGGAAACGGAAGAGTTTTGATACAAAAGAAATTACGAAACAATAATAATTGCCAAAACATTGCAGATTAAAGTTCGTGTGTGGGATGCTACGCACCTTTGTAATTATCTATAATGTAAGGCTTTACCAAGTGATAACAAACTGGATTTGTACTGAACAATAATTTCATATTAATTTTTTTTTTCGAGGTTACTTTTTACTTTATAAAATTATCAACTTACTGTCGTTTGGTGTTCTGTAAAATGCTTTCTCCGTCAGCACTAAAAAATAATGAATTTTTAAAACATTAATTAGTTTTATAATTTTAGTCTACATTTAGTATTAAAATTGAAGTACTGTATACTTTAAAAATCCTTTAAGGACTTTATCAGTAAATTCCTTTAATTTTAATCGACGTTTTTTGAGTGTTTAAGATAATTATGTAACTACTGGTACTTTAAAATATTTTTTTTCACCTTTAGCTTGTAAGAACTGAGAATTTTAGGTCGGTTAGCACATGGGTTAGCCCATTATATTAAATTCAAAACTTTCATTCAAAAAATATTTTTATTATAAAAATCCCTTTATCAAAAAAAAAAAAAAAAAAAATTGCTTTACAGTACCGTATCAAAATGATCAATATATTATTAGTAAAAAACAAATTGCAATTATAAGAAGTATATCAAGTCTTATTTTAGTAAACGATTGATAATTTAAAGGATAAATCAAATTATTTAAATAATCAATATCACAAAAATTAATTTATTATTTTGCACAATTTCCCATATACATTTTAACTTCGCATAGCTGGTAGTATATCATTATACCGAAAACATTTAAGACGGTACAGAATATTGAATATCGATTTTAATGATAATCGTATCATCTTTTAAATAATTATCTTTGAAATCGTTAAGGTCACTTTTGAGTGAGAGATTTAGCTCGTAAGATCTGTCTTGAATATTACTTTTCCTTATACTAACTACGCGATCATTTCTCGAAAGCCAAGTTTGGGTTTGATCGACCAGAGTTACGGTTGTGTTGTGCGAGAAAGCGGCGTTCAAATCGGCATCAAATTCACCGTTGACAAAAAATATTCGCAATTTTAAAGTCCCAAATCGTAATTCCAATTCCGCTTTGACTCGGTAACCTTTTTCTGAGGTGTAGAAACTTGGACTGTGTTGACAAGCAATGAATCGACTCTCTTCCAGTTTTCGTTTTTTTTGATAGTTGTCAATCGTCCAAGTTAATGACCCATTATAGGATGCGGGTGGCTCTGCATCTTCAACTGAATCAACGGCAATCTTAAGCGTGATGGAATCGTTAAAGATGTACTTTGGAGAAATAACATCTATCTTGTTACATAAAAACACGCTGTAGTAATTTGTAGCGTACTGATAATTTGAATTTCCAAACTGAGGATCGCAAAGCTTAACAATATCATTCGCCTCATGATTTACATTAATATCACAGAGAGAAAATGAAACTCTAGGAAGAAATTTGAGTTTAGAGAAAGCCCGAAATTTCCCTGTATCGCGGAAGCTGAGATAAATAAAAATATCATTGCTTTTCGTTTGCACCAGAGCCTGAGCACCGAAAGAGTGACCGCAAAGCTTGAAAACTGGACTCCATTCAGCCATGGTGGGCCACTTTAATTTACTTTCAATCCCGTTAATGACCCAAATGAATCCGTCTTTTGATGGAACGTCATTCATTTCTTCGATGCAAGCGCTCAATTGCTAAAAAAAAAACCAAACAATACTCTTGAAAATGTTTTTAAATCGGATAATTAAGTATTGAAATACTTGAACTTTTGAACTCATCAGTTCTTGCTCTTCTTTCATCAGTTTTAGCTGCTCTTTCATCCAATTAAATTCAGTTTGCATTTGTTTAATATTCTCATCTCCTTTATAAGTAATACACTGTTGCAGATGGTTGAAATTACTTTGACTGTGTTGTTCAAGTTGAGTGAACCGAGCTTCCACTTTTTCTTGGTTTCCGCAAGATTCCGCCGCATTCGGTATTTGTTCTATTACTAAGTCTAATTTATTTACCAGTTTGTCCAAATTGGTTTCTAACTGAAACAAGAAAATTACATCTGAAATGAAATCTTGGACGAGGTCTAGCTTACGTAATTTTGTTATTTAAACATTTATTTTACTTTTAGAAAAAGTCATTTATCTGTTTAAAATAGCTCGTTGCGTTTTAAATTCACGAGCCAACTACTCAAAAATAAATTAATAATTAGGTGTCTTACTCTTTTCTGAAGTCTTCCAGCAACTTGTAACCTGTCGATATCATTCTTCAACTCTTCGATCAGGTTTTCTATTTAATTTAACAGTCATTAAAATATTCCAGTTAATAGAACAATTTTAATAACTTACTGTTTTGATTAACTTGGCTTTCTAACATATTTACCGGCACTTTTCCCTCTGGTTTATTAAATTGATCTTCCATCTAAACAAATATAAACAAGGAGTTACAGTATAAGTTATACCTAGGCTCCAAGACTGTGCAAATTAAACAGTAATAACGATGACATAAATGCACATTTTATGGTCACATTAACGGGTTATAATTATTCTTTTGGCTATTATTAGATTTTTTTTTAATAAAATAAACTGCCAAATTTACTTACAGTTTGATTTAAAGGTGTCCCAGAAGCAAAAATAGAAGCGCGACTATAGCTCACCTTGAACGCAAGGAGTCTGCTGACTTTCTAATCACGAGGCGAGGTATGACGTTGGGTTGACCTCAAACTCAAGTTCAGTTTTTTGTTGATGTTTACGTGGTAAGCAGTGATAGGATGTGAGCTGATAAGAACTTCTTGAAGCAATTATCTTTTGAATCCACATAATATTTTGGATTGAGTCTGAGGAATCTCTCTTCGGAGAAATTATCTGATTAATATTATTATGTTTCAGTATTAATAAATTGCATTTTTCTAAGTGCATCATCTTGGGCAAAATCGGCTATTTCTTGTTTCAAAGATTATTTACTTCAACTTTTCCGTTTCCGAATAAAAATTGTAGTAAAATATTATTCTCATGTAAAATAACAATTTAATATTTATTTTAATGACATTTGTTGTAATTATAATGAATCAAAACTTATGAACACCATAAAATTTTACTTTTCAAAATAATTTTGGTTTTCAAACTTGAAGCTTTTTCATGAATTTTTTATAAAGTTTATTGGTCCTGATAAAGCCGAAACGAGCGGGTTCACTGTACACAGGCGCCTGAAGGAAGGCACCAAAAGAAACAAATTAGATGTAAAAATAACTTTATTCTTAAATGTTTTTTAAAATCCATAATACAGTAATCATCGTAATTTTTTTACAATACAGCATCGTTTCGGGGGGGGGGGGGGGGGGGGGGGG
>JAQGAZ010000441.1:0-62519 GCA_034692225.1 Polydesmus complanatus | reverse complement strand
TCAACCGAGAAGTTTCAAAAAAGCCCCAGAACGGAGTGAAAGTTCAGCTCACAAACGATAAAACCTAAATAACTTTTAAAATCGATGATATCGACCAACGGACAACGGCATCGTGTACCTATAGTCATTTTACAAGATTCTAAAAGTCACTTTTAAATCAATCAATCATCAGCTTTGTTTTATATTGATTGAAACGCGCTACATACATCAGCGCCACCTAGTAGCCAATCAAAGTAAAAACGGGCGTAGGCCGTTCAGCATTTAGACAACGTCCGCTACTTTAAAAAGTTTAAAAAATACCTTCTTTTAATAAGTGCTAGCGCAGGCTCACAGAGCATGCGCAGGAGTCGTTTTAGCTGACATATATGAGAGAAATTTTACATTTTGGACATTGACGAGTAAAACTATACATTAGACGTTGATTGTTTTCAAATCTCCCAATACGAGCTGTTAATTTGAAATCTTTCCGGAAAATTTACAGCTGAGATTACTAGCGATGTTCTCACGTAAAAATAATATAAAGGCAACGCGCAGCAAACTCACCTATTCCTGACTACGGGTGGGGCATCTTCCAACCATGGTGTAAGAGTACTGAACTTCAAACACAACGTGTTCCGCTGACAGTGTTGGCACTCAGCGAGGGCAGCTAACGAATGACGGAATGCTTGTCTCAACTCTGTAGAAAATAAAAGAATAATGTTTAAATTTTCAAAAACAAAAGTAAAAATTATAATGCTTAATAAACCGGATTACTATACCAATTTCAAATCCAATTTTTTTTTTGGGGGGTATATAATTATTATTATTAAAGACTAAGACTGTATTCCTGCATGTGGGAATGTCCCTCTTTGATCGACAACACTGTCTGAAAAGCACGTGACGAGCTTATCACCAGGATAAGGCAAGTGATGTTGCAATTACTGTACTTTTTTAACTTAATTTTTTTTTTTTTTTTTGCGTGGCTTTCGGTAATTTTAATCTTCGGACCCTTTTAATCAATATAAATTCAATCGGATCGCGGATTACTATCCCAATATTTTTTTTTTTGCGTGGCTTTTGGTAATTTTAATCCTCGGACCTTTATAATCAATATACAGTAAATTCAATCGGATCGGAACAATAAAATTATTATGATGAATATGGTTACATTCCCAACCCCCTTCTATCAACAAGTGAAAACCTGGAAGTGCTTAAATTTATTACCTATAAATTTGTCGTAGCAATAGCTACGTAGCATTAATAAACAATTATAATTTGTGACGTCATTTAATATTCCCCCTAGACAAGATTAGCTTAAATTACAAAAACAATTACTTAAAAAAAAAAAATACATAATTATTATTATTAACTTACAATTATTTCCATTGGATTTGTCCGCAATTGAAGAAATGTCCAATCAATGAGATAAGAGACCACTTGAGGATTCATATTCATCCATGCTGGGAATGATAATTGTCATCTATGGTGACCCAGGAGGCTCAACCAAAAAAAAAATTTAAAAAAAATAAACTATTCTATCATCAAATCGACGAAATTAGCCGACGAGACGTTGGTGGAAAAATATAAAAACTTAGAATACCGAAATTAAGGAGACTTGGATTCTTAGCTTGGAAGTTAGCTTTTATCGTTTGGGAGCTGAAAGATTTCTCCGTCAGGACACTGTTTTGAAACTTATCGGTTGAATAACTCAAAAACTAAGAGAGCTAGAGACTTGTTTGTTGCGTCATTATGTAGAGGACGTCATTTTACATACCCATAAAAAATTTGAACCAAATCGGATCACTGGTTCTCGAGGTATGAGCAGTTCAATTTTTGAGATTCTGGGGTCCATAAGTCTCTAGGTCATCCATTTGAGTCGTTTTTTTAAGTGATACAGTAACTTCAGTGATCTAAACTTTTAAAGATAAGTGATATTCCAATCGGACAAAGGCCGAGCACAATTTGAAGCTAGCAGTGTTGGCTTAATTTATGAATTACAAGCCTAATTATTGTAGGCCCTGTAGGCTTTTAAGATTTTGCTCATTACAAAAAATGAAACGAAAAATAAAGCGACACACTTAATATTATGTTCATTATCAATTTAATTCCCAATCCTAAACAAGGGAAATAGAAACGATATTTCACAATTTCGATTGAGTAACAACTGGAGTGCTAGTATTCCATTTGCATTATTTATACAAACTAAAAATGATATAGATGGTGATCGACTAGAATGTTATACTGGTAATATAACTTAGGTTTGCACACAAAAAAAGAACAGAAAAAAAAATATTACTCAGAAAAACAACTTCCAGGTTTGGCATCTAACAATTACAATAGATACTATTTAAAAGTGTCTAGAAAAATGTTTTTCTTGGTAATAATTATTGACAGTAATTATAATATAAGTCTGATACGTAAAATCATACGTTGACCAATGCACATTTGACAAAAAAAAAAAGGACGCAAACATGAAGAAACACTAATAAATTCACAAATAAATGACCACAAACATTAATATTAACTAACCTGTGGCTCAATAGAATTTTCTTTCAACAGTCAAACTTAAAATTCTTTTTTTTTTTAAGTTGACATTTGTGTACAAGGGGATAGAAATTACTGAAATATAATTACTTCGAATCACAATTTTGAAAAATTTTGATTAATAATTAAGATTTTACATTCAACAGCACATGAAACAAAAAAATTTTTTTTTTTTTCGTATTTGGTTTGAAAAGTTTGAGCCAACAATTCGGTTAAATCTATTTAACATTGGACGTTTCGTCAATCTTCACATCAAAATAAAAATAAAAATCGTGGCTATTATTTTTAAATACAGCAAACCTTGAATTCAAATTATTCTCTATTTTTTTTACTAAATGAATAATTTGTATGCTACAAAAAAACAAAACAAGATAACATTCCTGAATAAAATCTCACACCGTATAAAACTAATATACCGTATTTGTATTACTCCAAAAACCAAAACAACGTACCCATTAAATAACGTGTTACAATAATTAAATCAATCGATGCATAACATATAGAATGGTAAGGAATTGGTTTAGATTAAATCGAAGAAAAAAATAAACTAAATTTAAAAATATAAGGGTAAGAAAATAATAATAATTATAACATAGTTTTAAATTTTAGCTAATAGTTGGAATTCAATGGCACCTTAAAATCAGTCTTGATTACTCTAAATTCTCTAATAAATATGCGAAAAAAGAAAAAAAATTATATTCTCATGCTAAAGGTTAGATTAGAGAATTTCACTTTTAAACCTAAAATTAATTAAAATATGCTAATGACCAAATATCAATAATTCCAACAACAATATTTATATTATATACAGTTAATAGCTCATTACCCCTGTTGTTTAAAAATATTCCATTAAAAAAAAAAAAAGATTTTCGAGTTACCCTTCACAGATTTAATTTAATCTAAAAGTAATATTTCATCGTGTTTGCTGTAGATTAGCACTAAATAAAAACGCAAAAACATCTACCAAAACTTCATCACATAAGTTGCTTTTAAATTATTCTCACAAAAAGACAATAAGAATTGGTCCTTTAAATACTCTCATAAATATATAATTACTTCTTAAATTACTAAATTGTTTTAACGTTACAGAAAACTAGTATAATTATGTTACATTTTCCAAAACAAAAATAAAAAAAGTAAAATGCTGAAACTAACAAAAGTGAAAATTCAATCAATCAAAACTGATTTTAATTTATTCACAAACTGGAATGCTCCTACTCGTTACTATTTAATTCTATTTAGTAGCCTACAATCTATATCGTTTTCAACTTAAAAAGAAAAACATTTTTTTTACTTCATTATCTAATTATCATATCGATGAAACTTTAGAACAGTTTTAATTTTAAATTAATGTTCCATAAAAATTGACCCTTTACAAATTCACTTATATAAGAATTTTGTGTATAAATTTCTATTCACAAAATGATAATGTTTCAAATATATGATTACTCGTACTGTTAAAATGCAGTAGGACCCGTCGTTTGTGTTTTAAGTACAAATACTCCTATTATACTCGGCTAACTAAGTCAACCTAAACATTTCAAACCTTTTGATAAATCAATCAATCAATCAAAAAAAAAAAAAGTACAAGTACTTTCAAATTGAAAATTAAATTTGAAGCTGCCAGCACAAAATTTAAGATTATAATAGATTTAACGTATATTTGCATTACAAAGATATTAACACAAACAATAAAAATAGAAAGGGAAAAAGAAAAATATATATATATCAGTATATTATACTGTATAATATAAATTAAAAAGATAGTAAACACAAAACACACGTGGAAAACATTGAACCAATTGAATAAATCACAATAAAACATATTTAAAAAAAATCTAATCTAAATAAAAACTGACCCCTAATGACATGTTTGTTTGGTTTTTGGTATTGAAAATCAAATTGGCAAATTATTTTGAGCAACACTTACAAAGAAACTCAAAATAGCAAACAATACTTCAAACAACCCTTCTAAGTAACAGGAAAACAATAGGAAAAACAAAACAGTGGACATTTTCCTCTCATTCGAAACTTCAGAGTGGTAGTAACAATTATTTGTACACAAGAAATAATTATTATACGTAAACTTAAAAAATAAGAAGAAAAAAAACCACAAGTACAATCCGAAAAAATACGTAAATTCACCAAAAAAATAAAGCAAAAAAAAAAAATAAAAACCAAGTGAATCAAATCGAAGAACAAAAATTAAAAAAAGAGCTTTGTTAATAAATTTCATTACATTAACGATTCCAATTACCAGAAATAGAATTTTAAATTTGTATCTATGTAATTAGAAATCAAATAAAACGATGATTGCTTATTATGTTATACTGTATAACGCCTTATATACTATTATAAACATCACCTCCATTAATTTGTACAATGATAGTGAATTATACAAACAGGCAGAGAGACGTTTATTGTGTTAGAAATCAGAAAAAAAAACTTTAGCTTCACACTTACGACGTAAACATCGACGCCACGTGACATGGAGGTCAATAGGTCAAGAGACAGATTGTGTTTACAATTGGACGTCACGGTAAATGGGGATAAACAAACGCCACACGCCATAGTGGTATCTAGGAAAGAGAAGATAAAACAAAGGGGACTGTAGTTAAAGAACAAAAAAATCAAAATAAATAAATCAAAATAATAAATTACAAACACACAGATAAAACGTTTTTTTTTTTTTTTTGAGAAAAAAAAAAACCCACAATAATGGTGAAGCAAAGCTAAATCAAATTAAATTTACCACTTCCCCTCCCCCATTTTTGAAATAAGTTAAAAGGATGAAATAATAATGACACGAACATTAACAAGAGTGTACAAAAAAAAAACCAGCTCCAGAAATACACATAAAATTTAAAGCAGAATTTTGGATGAAAAAGTTCAGTTTTTTAAGCATAAATTATTCAAAGCAACTTTTTTCTTTATCAATCGATGTTTAACATTAATTTAAATAAATAATACAAACGCTTCATGCTCATGTTGAAAAATACCAACAATAAAATATAGAATAAATCAATAAACAAAACAAAAAAAAGGAGTGCTGAATTTAAAAATAAAAAATCAAATTATTCTTTTCCAAATTATTTTTTATAAATTACGGTACAACATAAAATAAAAACATAAAATTAATTATTATTGTATAACGTAACAGAAAATAAAAGTAAAACGTTAATAAGCTTAAATTAAAACCAAAAATAAAAAGAATGCCTGAACAATATTCCTCCTCCTCATATTTAATTTATTAAACTTTACATTTTTTTGTTTTCATTTTTTTTTTCTGGAAAAAAAATTTAAATTTTTTTGTCTTCAAATTAAATTTAGATTTTCAAAAGTTTCAAATGAAAAAAAAAATTTGAATAAAGTTTAAATAAATAAAATACAAATACGGATTGAAATGAGTTTGCCATGCTTTCGGTAAAAGTTAAATACCCAAATACTGTATATCTAAACAAGTAATCATTAGTAATAATACTTTGCTGATTAGTTGAGAATAAAATAATTGTGTGCAAAGTAAAAATAAGAATAAAATAAACTAGAATAGTACTCGTTATCAATCATAAAAGAAATCGCCCATTTGTAAAATCGAATTTGAGAAGCAATTTTTGTAAAATTCCAAACTACAGTAAGTAGTGGCAATTTCCTTAATGTGATTTTCAGGTATCCATCCTTACAAAAAAATTATTAGCTACAACGTTAAATCTAGTTTAAAACAATAATTATTAAACAACATTAGGGGAAACACACACACCGACAACAGACAAAACGAAAACGTTTACTTGTAAACAAACTACTTTCAACAAAAACACAGCGATACATTATTTTGATTAGAAATAATTTTGTTGCACAATTTAATTGTATGCAAAAATATTGCTCCAAAATTTAAATGTATCGCTGAAGCAGTACAAACGTTTGTCAAATAACTAAAACACAAAAACATGTTACACAATTTACTACAATTCGTCACAAAAGCCAATAAAAATTTCTTCGATGTTAATATGAGAAAATTATTTCAAGAATTATTATTCGTCCCTCGATGGCCATTTTAAATGACAAATTACGATTTTTTGGCTAAATTTATTTAAAATAAATATATTATTACACAATTTCAAATAACGGTACACTAAACGACATATGTAAATCCATTTAAGTTATAATATAATTATTTTTCACAACTTTAAATAAGTACGTTTCTTGTAAGTAAAAAAAATAAAACTCTTTTTTAAAAGTGTACATTGAATATCACCAGAAATTCATTAAACTTCGATGATCTTTTAAGGTTAAAACCATCGTATACAATTGACATTTAATAAATATCATGCTTACATGCACATCAAAAATATTACATTTTTTTCCCTCAAATTTTAGTACAGTAATTCTAAAGCTAATTCTCGAGCAATATTTTGTGACCACGAAATAAAGATTTATAGGTACCAATTCGATTTAAAAAATTTTTTTTAAAGGTTTCGATTAATAATCGGCACTATTATAATTGCTTGTTTAAGAATTTTAAAATTGATAAATCACCAAGGTTGATTAATCCATTGTAAACCCTGCAGTTAGGTTCGCTTCAGTAGTTTAAAATAGGCCAAAGGTAAATCTGAGCAAGGCACACCCACTGGTTAATAATAATTCTTCTCCAATCGAAATACAGTACTTACGCCAACATACTGTTTCAACATTAAACGACAACAATATTGGCGTTGATAAAAGTCTGATTAGCAAGATGGGGTCATTATCGATTACACTTGGTAAACGTTTTGTACACAGTTTTGCTTATAAAACATTAAGATATTAAGTTTAAGTACAGTAAGTTTAATGCCAAATAAATTAATAAAATGATTTTTTTCTCCCCAACAAATTAACTTTCAGACTTTTAAAATTAGTTAATAACAATAGTTTATCTATTTCTTCAAATATAAGTATTGTAACATAGTACACCAATTATTATTAAGACTACTGAAATCAATACTTCAGAATTAAATTCTGCAGTAAATCATGCTAACATAATAAAAATGACAACTCGATTCACCGTTTTGTGACGTTAACAAATTACATTCCGTACAATAATTTAAAAAAAAAATTCATTGAACTCTGTAAGCACAACAAATTCACTTCAAAATAATAAAAACAAATTAAGTTCTTTTTTAGAATTAATTACAATTGTCTTTTGCACCGCTTTTTAAATACAGAAGTTATGCCATATATAATTAAATGCAGGAAATTTTTTTTTTATTCTTTTTTTTTTTGGATTGTTTACCTTAATATTTTCAGGAAAAAACAAAAGTTATGCCCTCTATTAATAATTTCAAAATACGGTACTGTATACTGAATAAAAGCGTGATTTAACAGTTCCCTACAAATTGTAATTAATTCTAAATGATATGTTTTCAAAAAGAATTAACAATAGCCAATCAATATTATTATTACTCCTAACATTTAACCCAGAAGCATAAATGAATAACTTTACATTTCAATACAGTAATATCTTTGCATTATCTCGCAATCGGTTTGCCAAAAATGAATATATAGTAAATAAAAAGAAAAAAAAACCAATAACAAAAAATATTAGTGAGAATTAACAGATTAAAAACTAACCAAACCCTAAAAAATTAAATCAAATAACTAATTAACAGTAGATGACTAGATAACTTTTGTTGTTCTCTATTTTGCCTTTCATTCTGTTTCTTTTAATTAAAAAATAATAATTAAATACTGATTTAATGGTAATTCTTTGGCACATTTACTCATCGATCTTAAAATCTAGTGGCGGTAAATGGTTTCAAAAAAAGTTTACATTTCGCTGACATAAGACTTTTAAAGAGAAAAAAACAAATAAATAAATCAAGCTGTTCGTTCACATGCTTAATAAAGTTAAGTAAAAATCTTTGGTAAAATAATCATTTAAATTATAAGGAAAACCCTTCTAAGTTTGTGCAATGCCAAACATGTTGAACAGTGACATTTTTTAAAAATGCAGCAAATTCAAATCAACTAAAATGGAAGACAATAAGTTCCGTTAATATATATAAAAATATATATATGCGCGTAGATAATGAATTTTGAAAAATTTTATCAACATAATTATTCTACAAAAAAAATATTAAACTTGATCAAAATTTGTTATCTCGTGATATAGTAAGCTCAACTTTGCTCGAATTAAAATACAAAAAAATATCAAAACACGAACAAATATTCTGTTCAAATAATACTATTAAATAGTCATACAGTAGTACATGTAAGTAAAAACATCAATAAGAAAGAAAAAATTTTGACGCCCAAGAATTGAAAATGAATAGAGACGACGATCGATGGTCCCGTTGAGTATAAGGCAAGACAGTCACCTGGCTATACGCTGCTACCAAAAACAGTTAAGCTCTACTAAAGAGCACAACAATTTGCGACAATAATAATTAAAAAATGATACAAATAAAAAAGTCAAAACTATAAACAATTGGCATGAAAACTTGAACGATGACTTCATTCGTCGTGAGTAAACAGAGCACACGGTTTAAATTATTTCACTAATTTATAGATTTGTCGTTCTTACATAATGTTAACGGAAATAGATATATATTTAATAAAATTACTTACATTAATAAGGCTTATCTTTTGACCGTTTTAACTGCACTTTCAGCCTCTTCATACCGATTTGAAATCCGTTCATAGATTGGATGGCTGCTTGAGCTGATATTGGGTTATCGTAACTGACAAAACCTGTTCCAGACGATCGAAAATATTTTTTAGAATATAACAAATATATAATGTTCATCTTTACAGAATTTAAATAAAGTAATTTAAGCCACTTTCGGTATTTATAATTTTCTGCTGATTCATTTTTATTTTACTATTCACGCTTCATTTATCATATTACAGTATCACTATGACTGCCTTTAACAGTATTTTTAAACTGTTAATACCGGTATCTTAAATGTTATTCAAATATTTCTCACTGGAGTCTAAAATGCATATTAAAATACAAAATTCAATAAAGTTAAATTATATCTTAAAATCGTTTACTAAAAATAATTCATTTTGCAAAACGGGATCTAGCCTATTCCACCACAAAATTCGAACTTTAAAATGAAACTTATCAAAGCCCTTCCTTCTTAAGACCGACAGCATAGTCAGGAAACAAAACTGGTTTGTTTAGCAGATTACATTTTTCTTTCCTGGCCTCAACTTGCTTGATATAAAAACCTTAAGAATCAACTCAAAATGACTGTAATAAATTATAAATGAGGATGATCTTTGTAATGAATTGTATGTAGCACAGTAGCACTGGCTCAATCAAAAAACTGAAACACCTCTAATGCGCTTTTCTTTAAAAATAAGATCAGACTATATTCGCGCATATCAATTTATTTAGCCAGGAAACAGTAAATGAACAGCGCAAACTGTTCTGTTTTCACTCGTTGAGTTGTTTTTTTTTTGTTTTATTTCCCTAATTCGGGTAAGCTTACTCCAAGTATCTATAACATGGTTTGATTTCAGCATAAACTAGCCATTTTAATCTCATTAATCTTTGATATTACGAAACGTTAATATAAATACTAAAGTGGCTTATTACTAGCAGTTAATATACAGTACTTGCTTTGCATTCTGTAACGTAAAATAAGCAATAATTGATAAACTTACCAAAACATTTACTTAAATTTGTTTGTTTGTCGATAAAAACTTTGGCTGAAACAACATTTCCGAATGGTAGAAATGTTTGCGCTAAATCGTTATCCCCAAACTCTTGCGGTAAATGATATATAAACAAATTAGCTCCTTCAGGGCCTACAGAGAGGCAACAATTAAAATATCTACCGAAGCAATTTACGTATAAATACGTAAAAATACCTTCAATCTGCTTACCCGCGGGTGATGAAGCTTGTTGAAGGTTGGTTTGAGTGAAAGCGTTAGGAAAAGCTGCTGCATAAAAATCGCATTAATGACAAAATCACAAAATGAAATTCAAAATATACACGAGTTACAAAAGATGGGCAAATAATTAACATAAAATGATCGAAGATAGTACAGTACCTGCATACTGTTGAATTCCAGAATAAGCTTGCGAAAGAGTTTCTAAACTATGACCATTTCCAGCATTGGATCCTAATCCGTTAACACCTGCAGCCATGTTTGATAAGCCTGCCGCTGACATTCCTAAAGTGACAGAACTGGGAGAGTTGATACCGCTTAATCCGCTCAATGGATGACTAGCAGTTGATGTCACTGGAAGGCCTACTCGTGTACACACAAAATTACAATTAAAACAAACTGAACACTAGTCGAGACGTCTTCGTCTTTAGGCATAAGCAAATTTTATTAATAAATCGTACCTGATGAAGATAATCCGGATAGACTAGCGCTGTTGTTTGAAGCAGCAGCGAGGGCTGCCAAATTCTGCATGCTTAAAGGATTCAATCCTAATTTTAAATTAATGATTACAGCATTAAAATTAAATACTCCGTAAAATCGAATTCCACGTAATAATAAAGAAAAAATCTAAAACGAATTTAAAAACCTGAAAAGTTTGTTGGAAGAAGATTTGAGTAGTCAGCACTGGGGTTACCGGCTGCAAAATTAGCTAAAGCCGCCAGACCTTGCAGATTCGCAGCATTAAATTCTAAGAATAATTTTTATATTTTTAAAATACTGTGCATGTATGCACACTCGATCAATTTGTCAGAAATTTAATGACAATTACCAGCTGTGTTAGTTAGTTGCCCAGAATTGCTAACTGTTAGGCCTCCTAGTCCTTGATTGCCTAATCCTTGAATTCCTTGAAATGAATGCCCAGGGTTGAATTTGATTTCTAATGTAAAATATGTAAATTAAATAAAGTCTATAAAATTTTTTTTTTTTAAAAAAAAGAAAAACAATTTACCTTGTGCATTATTCGCTACAGCTGATTGAGCTGCTGCTAAAGCTGCCAACTGCTGCATACTTAATGTGCTCACACCTAATCATCAAAAAATTTAATATTGTTTCAAATAACTATCTCGTTAAAAAAAGCTTTTTTACCAGGTATCTGCGCTAAATTTGCAAATGTGTTTGGACTTCCGCTGGATGCCGTTGTTTGCTGAAGTAACTAAAATTCAAATTCATAAAATTAATATTCAATGAAAAATTAAAACTTAAGTTTATAAAAGCGTACAATCTAAGCCAACAACAAACAGTGCTAGAGTAAAAAAAATTATGGAAAATAATGACGGTGAAGGATTAGTTTGGAACATGGGAATACCATACTCGACAAAACAATCCAAAAAAAAAAAATCAAACTGCATTGTTTTCCTATATTCAGCTGTAATTGCAAGAAATGACAATTTAACTCAATTCTCTTCATAATCTTAAAAATGTAATTATAAAAAATAAATTTCGTAAAAACAAATAACTGAGTTAGATGGTCATAACTTTTTATTGGTTTTCAAAGCTAAATCCAATTTCCTAAATTTTAATGAGCAGCAGATGCAAAAGCAGCCAGATAATGGAAATTTGTGTTAAAACTTCCAATAATAAATGTGCGAATTTCAATAATTATCATAAGAGACAAAATGTATAGCTGGAACCTCTAAAATAGCAGGAAATATGATTATACAGTACATAAAATAGGCCCTATAAAAATAACATGCAACAAAACAATTTATTTGATGGGAATTGCATATCAACAGAAGAAAAAAAAATCTACGCTCTGAATATAAAATTTTCATTTTAAATAAAATATGTGCCAAATAAATACAGTACCAAGGGTTTTCAGATTTACTTACCAATTTCGCCAGCTGCACAGGAAGGCGAATTATTATAGAAAGGGGAATGTAAACAAGTATTTGTAAGTTACTATAATTTTGTTTAAAATTATGAACTTAAAAGTATTTCTATTTTTCAAACTTTCTAATTCATTTTAAAGTACTAAGTGTAATACAATCATTTGAAAATTAACAAAATTTATCTTTGAAACTAATATATTTTAGAATTCGATAGAAAGAAAAAATACCAAACACTTACAGCTAAATATTGAGGATTCAAGGTACTAAGATTTAAATTTGTCACATTCCATAGCGCGCTCATCTGCTGAATCCTTTTCTGGTCCTTTTCTTTTTGGGTATCGGCAAATTTTACGACTAGAGGTGATGAGCAGCCCTTTGAAAAAAAAATTATCCATCCATTAGAAAAAAAATAAATACCGGTAATTAAACTTGAAAATTTATCATTAAAACTTAAATTAGCCTAAAAAGTTAAATTAATTTAACCATTAATTATCCCCCTCCCCCCCCCCCGGTCATTATGTATATTTTTTTAAAAAAAATATCATATTTCATAAGTAAATATTGCGCGAATTTGGCAAATGTTGACTTTCAGCAATATTTTAATTTCAAGTGGGTAATTCTATGAGTTTTTTCTGGCAACAAACAAACACATGATCCAAACATTACAGCTAAAAATAAGAAGAAAATTGGTGAAGCATGCTGACAAGGCAGGATCCTTCCTCTCTCCTCTCTATTATACCATACCAAAATTTAATGCATTACAGCTGCAGCAGCTGATAAAAATACACTGTTTATGAGCAGTAGTTTTAACTTTTATCTGAATAAAAAAATAAGTGCACATTTTGTATCATCTTTCGACAACAACCTATCTCAACTTAAAATAAAAGAAACTGGTTAATATATTCAAATCAATGTATAACCTATACACGATTTTATACTCAATAGTTCTCAACTAAATATTAAACCAAGAACAAGAAAGTGATTAGATCATGTGAATTGCTTAGTGAACAAATAACGTAATACAAAATTTGATAAATTTAAACTTCTACAAAAATAAAACTGAATGCATGGCAGTGTGCATGCTACAGAAAAGTGTGTACTTTCAGCTGTGTAAAAAAAAAACACTAGGTGAAACAAATTCGTTGACAGACTGACATGTCAAAATTACGAGAAAAAAAAATTAGTTAATAGATTGCCAAAAAAAAAAAAATAATAATAATAATAATAATGTTAATTAAATATTTGAGTTAGTCTCCATGTAACACTTAATAGATATTCGATAGCAATTAAAATATACAACAGCTTCAAAGTAATGAATAAATGCAATTAAGATAACAAATAATCGTCATTAATTAAAAATAATAACATGGTTTGTTTAAAAGAAATGTTAAAATAATAATAATAATTTGAAGCAATTAACAACATATAAAGCGATCACCTACCTCCATGGTCTGTGAATGGTGCATGGCTTTGATGGCATTAATGGCACACTGTCTGGACGCATACGTTACAAACGCACAACCTACAACGACAGTAATCATCATATATGCAATATTAACTAAGTGGAAAACAAAACACCACCAATTAACATGATAGTAGAAGCTTGATATTTTTAGTAAATACAAGAAGAAGAAAATAAGGGGGGAAAAAAACCACCAAAAATTAAATAAGAAGTAAACAGAAAAACGTTTATCCAGCACAGACATACGAAACAGTAATTAAATAAACAAACTGTCAATATAATACACATCCGGCATTTCTTCATTCTCTCCAACTAAAACATATTATTGTTTACAGTTTTTCTCTTTACTCAAATTTACATTTTGACACAATGACATAGAACACTGAAATAAATGCAAGCTCGAAATAGTAGGCTACACATGTAATTAAGACTCGGAGCGTCATCTTAGTAGAAAGCAATAATTGATTTTTGTTTTGCAGGAAGACGAAAAAGAAAGAAAGAAAGAAAAAAAAAAAAAAGAAGTTTTAATAGGATGAGAGGAAACTAACTTTCAACTCAAGCTAAAATTAGAAAATGTTGATTGTGTTTATCGAAGTTGGCTGAAATTAAGGAAGCGGAAAACGGCAAGCCAGCATCTACATTACAAATATGCGCTAACGAAGAAAAAGTAAACTACAACGTGACCCTCTTACAAGACTCAACCTACTACACATTTCTTGATACACAAACATTTTCGCAATCTGTAAATACTGTATACGACAAAAATACTCGAGTGCATAATAATTTATGACTTTGTGATGACATTCCGGCAACTACATATTGCATACATATCTACGCATAGGCAGAGTACGCGTACATAACTTAAAAGCAGTTGGAAATTTTTTTTTTTTTTTTTTAAACTAGCAGCCAAATTCGAGTAAAAAAATAAAAAGAAAAAAGAAAAATTAAGAAAAGCTAGATATAACTTTCAAAAGTACACTAAACTTATATTGGCGCCAAAAGAAAAAAAAAAAAGTTCTAAACATTAAACTTGCTTACTCTTTTCTTTACCCCTCTTTCAATTCACTTTTAACATTAACATATCTGTGTAACTGCGCGCATATTCAGCCGAGCTTATAAAAAAACATTTCTGAGAGCACTTAACTGATAAGGTGTGCTGAAGATGAACCGCTCATCTTTTTGCAAACTTAAGGAACTAATAAAAACCGCGAAGAAAAGAAAAAATACTGTATCAGAAGAGAGGGGGGAAATAAGGCGGGTCGATATTAAGCGCGGTTATTACGGTCCAAAAGTGTTGCAAAACAAAACAAAAAAAAAAAGATTAAAAAATATGGCCAATATAACACGAGAGAGTTTGTATATGCGCAACGCAGAGTCAAATGTGCGTGAAATCAGGCAGATGGATCATTTTTTTAAATATATAAAAAAAAAAAAAAAATTACTAAAAACAAAACAACAACAACAACAAAAAAAAACAGGCAAGGTTTTATCGGCATAAGAGGTTCGACGCTAGATGTGCGTAATAGAGTAGTATAGCGAGGAAATATCTATTGAGAAGTACGAAGGAAAAAGTCGTAAAACTAGCCCGGTAAATACGATGCATAAACATCGGAAGCGCGCAGATTTTGTATATGGAAAGCATTACAAGTTTTTATAGCTGAAACAGCCAACTTGAGTATTTTTTCCTCCCTTCTCGATATCAGTGCACATGAGCAATGACTGCAAAGATACTACTACTACATGTACTACTATATGATGATGATACCCGCTACTAACTTTATGCTCAAATCCCGACCGACAATGTTCCCTTTGCTTCGCGAATTTCAAGAATAAAAGCACGCTCTTACCTGCACAAGTGCACTTTTTTCTTAACTTTTACGAGCAAATATAATTTTACTAAAGCTAAGTGCACGCACATTTCGAATAATTCCATTTCCGTTTTATGGACGTAAAAGCTTGATTGTATATCGCAAAAGAAAAAAAAAAGGCGACGAGAATAACTCCAAAGTGGACTAGAGTATTAATGATCCGGAAAGAGTCGCTAAAAATTGAATTAGATATTCTATTTGTTTCCATTTCGCTTCCGAGTTTAAAAGAAAAGAAGCGATTAAAAAGTATTGTAAAATAAATAAAAATAAAATCCAGAATAGACAATAAACAGAGAGCGAGACAAGAACAGAAACTAATAAAATTTACACAAAAATAAATATAAACTACAGTATGCGTTTTCAAACAAATCAAAACATTAAAAAACACAACATATTTACCAAAAGCTTGAATAGTTAAAAAATTAATTTTTCTAAAAATAACATAACTATTCTTTTGGAGCTGTTTAATTGTAAAAAAAAAAAAATCTCTTTTCTATCGTAAAAGAAGAAATTATTATGAATAAGTTTAGATTACCTTTACTTTGCCCGTTTGGATCTCTGAGCACCGTACATTCTTCGATGGAACCGTAGGCCGAGAACATCAACCTCACATCGTTTTCGCTGCATTTCTTCGATAGCATTCCAACGAACAATTTCCGTTCTAAAATTGAGAAGAAGAAAAAAAAACCAATTAAACACAAATTTCTTCAAGCAAACGTATTAATGCAAAAACACGCCGAACGCTGGTTTTCTTCCAAAAACACTTACCGCTCATTTTGTATATTAAAGAAAAATAAATAAGTTTTGGATTTGAAAATCGAGAGGTAAATAAAACCCCGAGAACGAAAAGATATCGAGAATCGTAAATAAAAAAATTTTAAATCTTAAAAAATGATTTTGGAAACGGGACGAGCGAGTCGGTCGACTCTTCACGTAAACAGATGAGACCGTGTTAACTGATTTTTCTTTAGGAAAGGGAAAGAGTGGGGCGGAAGGGGGGAGAGTAAAACCGAGGGAATGTGTTATGGCGCTTGGGTTGGTTGCAAAGAAGAGAAAAAGATAAGTACGAAAAAGAAACGAGACGAAAATTTACGCTCACCGCGTGTATAGTACCGCGAATACGGTGCCCAAAAATTTTTCGCTTTTCCAAAATAAGAAAAAGCACGCGGTGAGATGACGAGCGAACACAACATATTTATTACCCTACGACTGCTCTATTTAAATTTACGCCTCGAAAGATATCTATCTCTCTCTTCTACACGCGCAATGACCCTTTCGAAGTTCGATCGTTTTCAAACAGCGGCCCCACAATCAGAAAAACAAAAATCTCGGACGGTACCTGGAATATAATACATGACGGGCGCTAAATTGTTGACGTAAGGCAAGGGATTGGTGAACCGCAACGTATACACTCTTTTTTGCTTCATTCCTAATCCATAAACACCAAGAATGAAATTTGCAGAGAAAAACTAAAGAAATCCGAACGACGCGCACACACACAACTGTTGGATGAACTTTGATCACCGGTGACTTTTAATATTTAAAATTATTATTAACAGCGAAATCATGTTTCTATTCCTACGTCGCTGGGGAAAAGACTGGTGTTAAGCGAAAACAGTGCGGCTGAAAATGTTTTTATCAGATGTTTGGTTAAACAACAATCAAGAGAGAGAGTGAGCGAGAGGGAAAGCGAGCCCGAATGTATAGTTACTAGCTACGATTAGAAACAGTATGTGTTCTCGCTCGGATTCACTTTTCCAGTTGCCACACACTCGTCAACCGCTGAGAAAAGCCATCGCTGTCATTTACATCGGGATAAATAGCGATAGAAATTTTGTTCATCGGAATACACGCGTTGGCTTTGACCGAACAGCACTTTTTTTCTTCCTTTTTCCTACCGCTGCGTCTAACCAACTTCTAATAATTATTCCTGAGGTTATAGCGAGGATCAAATCGGCGCACACTCCTTCGGTCATATTTTTTTTTTCGCACTCACAATTTCCTTGAGATCGTTAAAAAAAAAAATAATAAGTTTTCTTCTCTTTTCGCATCTGTTGCTAACGTACATATATATATTTTTTTTATTTGCCAAACTTTCTTCCCTCTTTTTTTTTTTTTCTTTTTTTTTTTATTTATTCCTCTTTCGTAATAAACCGTTCACAATAAGCTCAGAGTCTGCTTTGCGGGGCGTCAAGTTCAAGTGTGGCACCGGATTTTCATCGCTTCGGGAATTATTTTGTTGCAACTTCGATTCTATTCGCTTCGAAAGTAGGCGTCACCCAATCCCAACCTACGTGTAAAGCGATTCGAACGTGAGATGGAGATAACCATGTATTAAAATTAATATTTCGTGGAATGATATGTACAGTAGATATCATAAAACTTTACTGCTACCAGTTTAAGAATTATTACCCTCATTTTCGACCATTTTGGTCGTCAAAATATTTGCTGTTTATTATTATTATTAAAAATGCGTGAAAATCGAAAACGTTGTTGATTAAAATATTATAATGTTGGAGAGTCGCCTACATGCTAATAGTTAAAGTAAAGAATAAAATATTATTTTGATAAAAAAAATTCATTCTTGATTTATCTATTTTTTATGATAATTTTTTTTTCTCTATCTACTTTTTTTTTTGAAAGGGGTTTAAATAGACGTACTTAATGAATACCGTACATTTTGCCAGAGTTATGCTTGCATTCCCCTAGATTTTCCTCTTTGACAACATTTACACGCATTAATAATTCAAATAATAATAATTGCATCGTTTTAGTAGTTCTGAATATTTTCAATGTGCATATATCTGCTCCAACAACTTTACTCCACATTTTTTTTTTAAATGCAATTTTATCGAAAACTATTTCATCCAAGAATAATAATAAAAAAAATTCGGAATAAATACATGTACAGTACGCTGTGAAAAGTTGTTAAGCTAGAAAACCGCATACTGTAATACCAAAATATTTAAATAGATTCGACCGAATAAATTTCTGAATAAATAAAATGCAAAAAAAAATGAAAACGAAAACGAAAAAAAAATTAAAGAATGAAAGCGAAAGAAACAAAATGTAATAGCGTGCTTATTTATACCCTCGTACATCACCGTAACATAATAAATCTATGCACCTGTTTCGCTTTGTAATTGAAGATGACACAATAGTATGAACAGGGTGGGCCGATGGTAATGATCTCAGCCAAACAAACCATCAACAAACGTCACAAATAAGCTAACAAAGAACCAGCTGTGTTCCATACAATTCTCTTCTGGTACACAAGCGCGTAATACTCAACAATGTGTGTGAGAGAGAGCAAAAAAAAAAAAGTCGGCAAGAAAATAATATTCGACGTGGCCTAATCATGAACCCGGGCCAGGTTTAATGAGGAGAAGAATGAAAGGGGTCGAAAAAGTGTCTGATATATTAATCTCACATTCGTTCCATTAGCCGTCAAGTAATTAGAATGGAAACAGGGCTTATGTTCAGTATCATTTTGCCAGCAGCACCCACACCGTTCATTTCGCATAATATGAAAGTTATTATTTCTCAAACATTTTCCGCCCATTCACCCCTTTCCCACATTTCTTCCAAAATCACCTCTCTCCACCCTTTCTTTCCAAATAAATTTTGGCACGTTTCACTCTTTCGCTCTATTAATATCGATCGATATAAATGTGACCCTTAGCAAGTCCTCAAAAAAGAAAAGAAAAAAAACTTTATCCATCCCGGCAGACTCAACAAAAATCCCTTTGCTCGACTCAAAATCCCTGACAAAACGTCGCATTCAATTGCTCCTACTGTCGACTACATCGCTGCTCCTATCTTGACGTGCGATGTGCTGCTAGAAATATATGAGGGGGATCAAATACCATAACGTCTGCCTGCTTGGCTTTATTTTTAGCTTTTTTCGGGATGAACTCACAGCGCGCGCAGTTGAAATGGGAATTTTTTTTTTATATATATAAATGGAGAGACTAATAATGATTCCTCCTCGTCCATGACACATGGCAATCTTAAAATAATAATGCTTAACAATAAATTATTATTGCGTAGCGTCTACTACCCGAGTCTATAATGTTCGGGGAAAACGCAAAAATAATCCGACGATAACACCCGAACTTTATTATCCACCCTGTATTTCAAAAATAATGCTCCGAATAGTATGCACTGCAGAATCGTTACTTAAATGTCGATTATGACGTCAATTCACCGGCGCTGTAAAAGTTTTAATTTTATTTGCATAAAGTTTTTAAAAAAAATTCTTTATTCATTAAACTCGCTGCAATCGTGTTTAGAGTTCACGGGAGAATTAAAAACTACTTATTTTAAATACTAATTACATTAAAAAAATAAAAAAACGAGCTCAATTTAGAAGCCCAAATATAATAATGTACAAAACTCTTATTAATAAAGTACACTTAACTTGAAAGTGTTTCAATACCAGTAACTTTTATAACTTTTATTAATGTCCCGTAGTACGTACTTTAACTGCGTGCGATATTAATAATAGAAATAATATTTAAAGGACTTAAACATTAATAGCAATTAAAAGGCTTTGGAATAAACTTAAAATTAAAATGTGATAATTTAAAGATTAGTCAAAAATATTAAGAAATTTTCAACTTGGCCAATACCTTGTTTCCACTGGACTTTTGAAGCAAGTTTCAATTGATGAAACTAGTTCCACATTTCGGTGTAAACAAAAAAAAATTGGTGAAACTATTTCTGCAAACCTATTTCCACCAAACCTCATCTCACAAGTCGTTTTGCCAGTAAATCTTTTTATTTATTTTTTTTTTAAAGAGGAGAAAAGGTCTTTATTTAAAAAAAAAATCGTAAAAGTGGCGTCCCTTCGTTGAAAATTTTCAGTGGAAACTCTTTCGCTAAAATCAGATTGAAGCAAGTAATTTCAGTCAAAAAAGTCAAAAAAAAAATGTCAAAAAAAAAAAAAAGCTTGACCGATTTGGTTCCACTAAAATCTGAATCGCAGTGGAAACATAGAGATTTATAAAAATACAAGTGCAAGTGAAGTACTGTGCCGCTAAGCAAAATTTTTCTTGGCAGTGACTATTTTTTTAAAAAAAAAAAAAAAAATTCTCATTAAATAAAATTCAGAATTATATAATAACCGTGTTGAAAAACCGGTGCGAAGTTTGTGTCTTGCTCATCTATGTATTGTTTCTCGTAGAAACCCAATAAACGAGTAACATCCTTATCAACATGCTGCCCCTGAATGCGAGCAATCACAGCTAACTATATAAATTTCAGCTTTATCGTTTATTTGGATTAAAATACAGTACATGTATACGGTATATTTATTTTGTTAAAAAAAAAACCTCAACTGCTGGGATTGATTTACTCTCACAAGTCGTAAGGTTTGGCCTAAATAGCAACAACTCGATCCCCTCCGCGTCACACCGAAAGCACAAATAATTGGCAACGCGTAACCGAGAAGTTGAAATTAAAAGATTCTTTATTTATATCGAAGCCGAGAGTTTGTTTGAAAATCCGAGAACCCAACCCCAAAGTCTACTTTTAATTATTTATAGACGTTTTATTCTTTAAACCGCAAATGCCTTTTTTTTGGGGAGGGGGTATTCCCATCTCTTTTAATTTTTTTTTTCTTTCAAAACAATAAATAAAAAGAACAAAAATAAATAAATAAGAATAAAAATGAATTAAATTGATTTATCGTTCTGCAAAATGCGAAATTAATTATCTAACGATCTCTCTAAAAAAAAACAATAAATCCCAAAAATAAAAATACTAAAACCTTTCAATCTTTGAAAGTTGATTTAATTATGTGCAGTAGAGGGCGCTCAACTTTTGGATAAGAAAAACGTCTTCCGTTTCTTTCATTTTTTCTCCACCGACACGTACAAAAATCGGCGAAGATTTAAGTCCACTCAAATTTTTCTAGAAGCTATTTCATGTTTATGTTAAAAAGCGGAACAATTTATTTGGATGTGACGGAAAGAAAAGGGAGGGAGTTAGGTAAGGAAAGTAGGGTTGGGGCATTCAACAAAATGACAAAAAAAAAAAATCATTTCTCTTCTAATCTCTTTACCAACCTTATTTACGACCTACATCGCATTCGCATTTTGGTAATTCACATGCACCTAGATGACATTTTCAACTCCATCTCGCTTTACTCCTTACAACTCCATCGGCTTTAATTATTGCACGAAAGAGAAGAACTCTCGTTTTCTATTGGAGAGTGCGTGAAACGAGGCATCGAGGACAACAAAATAATGCTTAAACGCGTATTAAATCTATGCCACGCCGTAAAAAGAAATAAAAATAGTCGAAGAAGAAAAAAAAAACTATAATAAAATAAAATGCGGTGCAAGGTCGATATTTTTGCGCTATTATTATAGGTTTTATTTTTCTTCTTCGCTCAGCTGTTTAACGATTTCTAAATGTATAAAAAGTGACAAAATGACGCTGAGTCGATAAAGAGCGGCGGGAGAATGTGGGGTGGTGCAGGCGGAACTTAAAGTGAATGCAATCAGATAGAAAGACTGTCACGAAGAATAATTTGAATAGGTGACATTGCAACTTATCAATGCCACAACTTCCCTCGCGCTGCGGTTTCGCACTAAAAGATGATACGTTCCAAACAGCTTTCAAGTCTATGAATAATGATGGCTAAGCTAAGGAATAGGCATAAGCGTAAGAATAAGGGAGGAAGTCGGCTAGAGAGAGAGAGCTAAAGAGAGCCACCAAATCCACTCCAGCTTCTCATTCCCACCGCCAATATATCTCGCTTTCAATATGCAAATCGAGGAAATATTTCACAGGCGCAATGACTTCTTTTTCTTCTGCAGTCCTGCAGCCCTAACTCGAATGAATGAGTGGTAGACGACACATCTCCCTCGACCCAGTTCGGAACGTCAAACCGCGGATGAGAGATTGGAGAAAAATTAAAGACTTTCAAACGCCATCTAGCGTGCTTCCGTTTCAACCGAAAAAAACATCTCTTTAAATAAATTTAAAACTTGAAAACTCGTGGTTAACAGTTTTTCTAGTTTCACGTAAAACACGAAGCATCTGTGCTTCAGTTCTTGAAAGTTTGCGATTAACCAGAATATATTTTTGCAAAGAGTTTGGGTAAATTCGCTATTCTAAACTAATATTTACAAAATTACTAGCCACTTTAATATTATTACTGCATGTTGTAAATAGACAAGTAAATTTTGATTAAAAGCAGTTCCTCAAATCAAATGTACCACATTTACCATTTCGATCGCCGGGTTCGGCTTTTGAAAAATCACAGTGCATCTTTAAAAAATGGAATACCATAATAATCAAATTTACTAATTAATAAAAAGAAAAAAAGGTAAGCGGTACGCATATAAATATTGTTGTAAACAAACGATTCAGTATTTAAATTAAGAATAACGCCAATATAATATACTTTTTTTTTTTTTTGGTTTCTATTTTCCCCTTCGGGAAATTCAACTAACCTCGTACATATCGTATATAAAAATAATAATTGCAAAAGACGATAATGAACCAAAAAAAGAAAAAAAAAATTCTTAATCGCTATTCGGTTGAATAAATTAACAAATATTCTTCTCTTTCCCAATCTCAGATATAATATAATTAAAAAGATAATTAAATGGCGTAAAACAAGATGGATAAAAACTATAAAGTGCAAATTGAAGATAAATTATTATTTATTTTTTTTAAAAAAATAATCAGAAAGCTCGATTACCAAATAGTTAAAAAAAATCCGAGAAAAAAATTATATGGATTACTAATTTAAAAAAAAAACAAAAAAAAAAATAATAATAATTAAATAATAAACAAGCGATATGAATTTGAAAAACGCTTGCCAACGTCCTCGATCAATCGGGTGATTACCTCAAACGCTTAAAAGAAAATTCGCTCGACATTTTCTCCTTATAAATCAAAATAGAAAAGAAGGGGAGGGGGGAAAAAAACCGAAAAAGAAAAGTTAGGATATAAAAGATGCTCTCAATATTGTGCCTACCACTTTCGCAGCATCCCTCAACTCACCTCACCCTCCCGCCCACCCCTTCCTTTCCTCTTTTTTTTTCTTCCACCCGAATGTCTCCTTTTAAAAGCCTACTTTGAAATTTATTGTCAACTAGCTGTCTAAGCATGACAGGAAACGCCGATCTCACAGCCTGGCATTCATAAATTTCTTCCTTTTATAGCGCAATTTACTACAATTCCGTTTTTATGCACACGCCCCCCTACAAAACCTCCCAACCACCCTCAACATTTCATCGTCCATCCAACATTATTTTTCACTTCGAGGCACAATATAAACGATTAGTTCCGGTTTAGGTTTGCCTGTCATCGTCGAACGGACTTTTTTGCAATTAGCAATCATAAAATCGCATTTCCATCACATTTCTTACGTCGAAAGAAATAAAATTAAATAATAATAAGCAATAAAATTCAATATTTTATGATATATCCAACTAAATGCACTGATAAAACAATTGGATATTTCATTAATGAATAATGAGGCTTCAAAGTAACTAGATAAAAAAAAAAAGAAGAAAAAAAAAAGTTAAACATAAGCTCATGACACGAGTTAGCTCTTTTCCTCCATCAATAAATCAATAAATGTACATTATTTGTTGCACCATTTGATGAAATAAAACCTGACTTTCTATTAATAAATACAGTATCAAAATATGGTTAATTATTCAAACCAGTCAATAGCTAGCATTACATCTGATAGATTTTAATAAAACTGCATTATTTAGAATGACATGGATCTAACAGAAAACGCAAACGCAATAAAATGATAACAATCTGTTGAGTAAATATTATACTAATTACAGTATAATATGTACATTGTAGAGAAATTAGCAAATGCGGAAACCAAAGAGTTCCGACTAACACTGATAGAAACTCCCTTACTCTCGATACAGTATTAACATAAGGCCTCGTAGGCCTTCATCAATAAGAAAATAAAATAAAAAAAACTTGGCGTATCATTTAAATAAACCTCTAATATTATCCAATAAGTTTTTATTAACTACAAAAGAAAAAAAACTAAAACCTAAAAAGCGTAAAAAATATTCCTTTTTTAAAATTTGATAAGTGAAGTACATGTAGTTATTAACTTATTAAAGTATAAGTTAAAACTTCAACCTGAGTTAGAATAGTCAGGATGAAAATCAAATACGTTTGTACATAAATACTTTGCTATAATGATTAAATATGTCTACAGGTTTAATAATCATAGGCCACCTAGTACTACAAACAACTTATTGTAAAAAAAGTACGTCCACGATTTTAATAATAAAAAATAAAAAAAATCATGAATTTTAAGTTCACTATGAATATAAACCACTTAAAATTCAATTTTAAACAGATTTTTGTTTTTTGTTCGTTAGAAATGCACCCCCAGGCCTTATTCAATTGATTTTCAGCAGATCAGTGGTTCCCAAACTACTTTTTGTGGTCTACTGGTCGACCGCAAAAAGTTAATGTTATAACGTGTACAGTATTTGCTTTCGGTTAAAAAAAAAAAAAGTATACGTGCGCAATATCCTAAAAAATTATTTCGCGCCTCGCCAGTTCCACTTCTTTAATTTAACAATTTCTCCTGAAACTGATGCAAAAACTAAACCAAAAACAAACAAGCTGGCAAACATTGTGTTAAAAGGGGCAGCCTATTAAATATTTATACGTGGGAAACTCTACGTAGGATAAACCCTAGAGATAGCTTTTTCTAGCAGTCAACATTAGAAGTACTGTATAGCTGAAAAACTTCAAAGCACGGTGGTTGAATCACAACGCGATAGATTGCCTATCGAAAAAGTGGGCCGCAACGGTAAAAAGTTGGAAAACCGCCGTTACAGACGTTAAAATGTGAATGCGCCATTGCTTAATATAAGTATCAGCCCAATTACATAAATTATGCATTAGTAATAATGTTTGCATTCCACTGTAGCGATAATATCGTTTCCTAGTTCCTACTTTATGAAACAGATTACGGAAAATGGGAGTTAATAAAAAATTTCTTTAAAAATCGCAAAATACAAGTCAAAAAAAAAAAAAAAAAAAAAATTAGGTAAGCCGGCAGTTCAGTGTTCGTAACCATTTGATGGGTATTTGTTGTACAGTATCTAAATGGGACATGCGTACCGTTTCGTTTGATATATGCCGGTAGACGTGTTTAAGTGAAGATGAAAACGAAAAATCTCCTCTTAAACATTTCTTCAACTTTTATTTACACGAATTACTCGTTAACGAAATTACTGCTAGCGCAAAGGAAAAATAGCAAGATAAGCCTTATCCCCCATTTAGTAGATGAAATTCACAGCAGCCAGTGCCGATGTGTAGCGACGTTCGGTATATCTGGGAGCTGGTATAGAAGAGATAGATGTTTATCTATCGAAGATATTTGCAGAGATATTTACGAAACGAAGAATAGTGATCGAATGAAAGAGATAAATAAATAAATATAAAAAAAAATGAAAAAAGCAAATACATTATTATTTTTCTCTTTGCTCAAATTTCCCAGAAGGATGGCGTAGAAAAAGAGACACACATATAGATCGATTGAATATGTATATATTATCGATCCATAAAAAAAAACCTTACAGGCTTTCATACATGTTTACTTTGATTGACCTCGATCACGAACTCTCTCCCCTTTCCTCCCTCCCATCAAACAACAATACCGAAAATGCACATATTCACTATTTTAATAGACATTATCCAAGAATACAAAAAAAAAAAAAAAATCGGCGATGACAGTTGAGAACCAATTCCACCATAATTACGCCGCTAATTTTTTTTTCTTCTATCAATATATTAACATATTGTATTTGCCTAAATAAAAAACACAACATAGACGGGGAGTAAATTTCTTGTGGGAAATCCACCATCTTATGAAGTTTTTTTTACTAAAGTCACTTGTGTGTTGCTATGTGTCTGCAAACAAACAATATTACTGTACACGTATAAAAAAATCGAACTACTGTACATGCATTGCATTAATGTTTTGTATCTCGCCTTCCAAATATCTGCATATCAAAGTTCAATTAAATCATTACAGTAAAATTGCTATACCGTTACAGTACGGTACGTGCAATATTTATACTGTATAAAATTTCATAATTAATAAATGATTAAAATGCCACATTTTGATATAATTATTTTAAAAAAGGCGTCCTTTAATAAATTCCAAGAGATACGTTATGAAATTTTTGTTGTGCCGATAATAATTTATATCCTTCATTGAAGTTAGCAAACAAGTAAAACAACAGTAAAAAAAACTTTTCATCTAGTTTTTAAAAAATCATGGTTGTACGTCACATTTCGTACAAGGTACATGTACTTACGTTCGTGCTGCCGAGGATTTACAGCTTTATACTTATAAAATAAATTTAAAAAAAAAAAAAAAATAGTCAAGATAAAAATACAGTACGGTACCAGTAAATCATATTCAAATACAGCTGTATCAGAATATTACGACTGTAATTTAATCTTTAATTTAAAATTCTATGTACATTATTTTTTGTCACGTCACAGTTACGTGCTAAAGGGTATTCAAACTCTGGAATCTTATAAAAATTCCAAGTAAAACAAAAAAAAAAAAATGTAAAATATCAAACCATGATCAAATCAAAGAAAAATTGGTTTTCAAACCCTACGACGATTTCTCTCTCTTTCCTTCCCCGAAAGTATTTCACTCTTCGAACGTTGAGCGTAGTGAGAGACAGGGAAGGTATGCAGATGGATTCATATATAAGAACGAGAAAGAAGTTGAGCTGATGTATATTATATGTGTGAGACATCAGCTGAAACGTTGGAATAGCGTCGAAACCGAAATTGGTTCCAATTTTATAGTTGTTGTCAGGAGAGGATCAACTGCAACTCAATTACTAGCAACAACAATATACGGAGGGGATGAGGAAGGGATGGAGAAAGTGTCTCACACTTCGGTACTCCCGCCCACCCACGGCACACTACATCGGCAAAAGGTCTAAATAAAACTACTTTACTCCTCCATACTATTCGCCGCTTTCACAACCGTCTTATAGATTTTTTTTCCCCCTCCTCCCTTATTCGCCTCACCTTCTCAAAGCTTATTCCCCGCCAACACCTACTGAGCTCATCCCCCGCTAACACCTACCGGGCTAACCCAACTTCGGCTATGTTCATCACGACAACACTTTGAAAGAAGATAGAAATGTGTTTTTTTTTAAAATATATGCGCATATCCCTCAGGTAGAACGACACATGCAGTATACGGCACATGTATAACAATTTTCTTACAAAAAAATTATTAAAATGAAAGCCTCTATGAACCGTAATGTAACGCGCGTAGTATATAATAACGCCCATTCCATACCATTTTATAGAAAGATTTTCCCAGGTTTCAGATAGCCAACAAAATAAATGTCTCCATAACATTGATTTAAGAACCTCGAAATATACTTATACCTAATAAAGTAAGTCGGTATACTGTACTAGATAGCAGCCTCTTAAAATCTAATTTAAATTTGACGAGTTAATAATGCACTGTCATTTTAAATACGTGATTAACGCTATTTTCAATTAAATTGTAACGTTTTCGTTAGATTCCAAATAATCTTTAAATATGTTAATTCCCCTCAAAAATCAGTTACTGTAATTTAAAATCGGCATCCTAACACATTCATCCTTAAGATAGGCAATCCATTCTTACACCACATATATATTGTCTATTTTTCATGCAATTCAAACGTAAAATAATACGGTATAACAATATAGTAAGAAATGTACGCTCGATGTGTAATAATTTTAAATTAATAGCATTGATTAATACATTTTCACATTAATAGATGAAATACGTGGTTTTGCAAACTAGGTGACCCCTACCCTCTGCTTTCCTTTCTTATTGATTTAAATGTTTGTAAAAAGAAAGACGCTACAAATTTTGTCCTGCTCCGGCGTGCATAGCCTACTTTAGATATAACGACAAGTTTTCATCAAATAAATGCACATTTCGCCCGAAAACACGCCTATGTGTGTACGATACTTAAATTAATCGTACGGAACAGTAATAACAATTTTAATCCGACTTATAAGAGAATCTCCTTTCTTTTAAATTAGATATACAGGATTATATTAAAAAAATCATGGCCGGTTGAAAGCTGAAACTGACTTTCCTTCAAACGCGTTCATCGCTAATCACTCCGTCGATGAAAGTTATTGTTGCTGCTATTGCGACCGAGATGATCGAATTTCAATCTGAACTCGAGAAACGAAGAAAAGAAAAAAAAAAAAATTTGTAATTTTGTTGGAACGGTACATGTAAACGGTAGACACGCGACTCTCGTCTGCGCCTGCGCCACGTGTAATACGAACTCCATTAACATGAAACACTACACTCCTCGCTTCCGTCTCGGACGAACAGAACGAAATTACTACAGCCTCCAAAAGAAAGAAAAAAAAAGTTAACAACCCCAAAATAATAAATAACGTGAACCCTAAAAATCAGGTTTCCAAAATCGTTAACGTGGTGTCGTTTCAACTTGTTCGTTTACCAAAGCCGAAACGGGTTGAAAAAAAATGATTCACTCGAGATGACGCGAACTTTCAAAAAATTATTTCCAGCACATTCGAATTAAATAAATAAATAAAAATTCAAGTTTGGAAAAATAAACGATCCGACTTGGTTTCAAATGATCTTTTATGCGCGATTGTCCTCTTTAAAACATTCGGAGTTGGGTAGATGAAAATAAAATAAATAAATAAAAAAATAATAATAATCAACTTACCGTTTCTGTTTTCGCTGTCAGCCGGCTTCATTTGAATAGGATGGTGCATCTGGAATTACATTACACAGCAAATTAGATTTCTCTCAATTAACATGAAATAATTAATATGAAACATTAAAACGACAACAATCACATCGTGGCGTGGCGCTGCTCAATTTCAAAAAATAAACGACAAAATTTACCGTCGAGTCTGCATGCTTGCGTGCGTTGACATTATTTATTTATTCTTTTTATTATTATTCTTTTTTTTTTTATCTATTTTTTCAAACTAATTTTGAAATTATCAGCCGAAGCGACGTAACGATATCCTATTAGCGATAATGAAAGAAAACGAGCGCGAAATCGGCTTAGCTAAAACACTACCCCCTTCATCTCAATACTGCTAATTTAACTGGAATACAGTAATAAAAATAAAAATGCGGAACGAAATAAATAAAAAAATAAAAAAAAAATCCCCGCCTAAAATTTATACTTGCCGTCCGCGCATCGTTTGCATAATTTGCGCATGCCACTCTACAAATTATGCAAACGAAAAGATGATTAAATTGTTTTCATTTAATTAGTGTCGCTCGCTCATTGATCAAACAACAAAACGAGAGCTTGTAACCAACCGTGTGTGCACCCGGAAATTTAACAAATTAGACCACATAAATCATTCGATTGCACGTGCATTCCCAATTTGAGGAGGGAAAACAAATAAAGATTAAGGGGGCGGCGAAAACGGCGATTCGTTAATCAATTAGGAGATTAATAAAATTAATGAAAAAGTTTTTTTTACTAAAAAAAAAAAAATAAATAAATAAATAATCACTTTCAAAGTAATGGGTATTGAAGGTAAATAAAAGTCGTTAAGAGCGACATAAATTGAAGTAAAATAGACATCGACTAATCTGATAAGAAAGTTTACAACTTTTTTAGATTAAAGAAAAGCGCTCAGACTAATCACTAGACCCGACTTTCAGCTACTTTTATCTCTTTTCAAATAAGATCAAATCTTTGAAGAGGAGATTAGACGAATATTTCGACTTTTTCTTTTCTTTTTAATCAAAACTTGACATTTTTGAGTTTGACATCCGATTAAAACGAAACGTTTTACGGGATTGGTTATTTCTTAAATCGTAATAGTCGGCTTATATAAAAAAAAAAAAAAGTAAAGAAAGTTTAGAGTAAGGCTCCGGTAGAAAAAAAAAAAAAAAAGGAAGAAGAAAATGCGAACTAAACGATATTAAATCCGGTTAAAAAAAAATTGAAACCGCAAAAATTATATATTATCCAATAATATTACATTTTTCATTTTAGATATGGAAAAAAAAACACACACACACACCGGAAGATAAAATCTTGCGGAGCATAATACTGTATTTTAATTACCGCTATTAATTTAACCTCGCATGCGACGCTAATTAAAATTATTATTACCAGACCTTTTATTTGCGTAACTCTAAAAAAAAAATTTTTTTAATAAAAATCGAGCAATAAACAACGGCTAATGTTTTTATTGTTGACATTCTTGAATGTTTTTAATATACGAAGATTAAAAAAAAAATGTTTCATTAATCACTCGTGCGCATTTTTCTAAAAATCATAGTTTTTTACTAACGTTTTTCATAAACCAAATTACACTTCCTTCATTTATTATTCACTTTTTTCAAATAATAAAAAAAACTCACTAAGTACCGGTAAAGTTTGATAAAAAAAAATCTGACTATCTAATAAACAAAAAATTAAGTTGACAAACTTGCCCCGCGTACAGCACCCTCGACATAGTCCGTACAATCGAATTACCGATAGATGAAAGCACAAAGTTAATACAGTACCCTAAAATTACTAAGTAAAAGTGTACGCTTTAATTTCGTTAAGTAATTAATGCCATGGAATTCGATAGTCAGAAATGATGCGTATCAATTTTCTCCAGTCTTCAGTTTCATCAACTAATATAACATTATCTTTTGCTCAGTCTCGACATTTTCATGTTAATATTTTTCCATTATGCTAATAACTATATTTATTTCAAAGAAGTCTCTTAAAACCCGATTTTTTTTCTTCTTTCACTCTTAATACATCGTACATTGAACGTCGATAAAATAATAACCTAAGTTTAGTAATAATAATAATTATTATACTCAGCTAGTCGGTGCTGCTTCTACTAATTTGACTCTGAAATAGCTTTTCCTAATATTATGAATAACAAAACAGCACTTCTGCTTTTCTTCATCCCCAAACTTAAATGACATGGGAATAAATTATTGCTGATAAATAGATAGCGCTAACTCAAATATCAGTCACGATTTCGTGCTTCCCATTCGCCAATACCAGTACCTTACACACTTGAGGTCTCGTATAACGCGACAGATACGTTCCTGAAGAACCTCGATATTTAATTTTTTTTTTTAAAAAAATCGCGCAGCAAACAACGAAGAAAAATATAAATTAACCCTTAAAACTTAAATAAAAACCAAAATTAACTTCTAAAAATTAAATTAAAAAGTAAATTTGGTGAATTAATTTAATAACGTGAAGGTAAAAAAAATAAAAGTTGAGAGAGAAGCTAAAATTCCCAATAATAATTTTGAAATAATTAAATTTCTTGACTATTTTTTTTTTTTTAGTAAAAATAGTTTTTTAGTATAAATAATTAAAATTATTTGGTGAGGCAATATTTTGAGAATTTGACATACTTTACATTCAAAATTTAATATAAATTTAAACTTTTCATTTTGTAAGGAGTTCGCGTTAAATAAAAACGCGTTATGGGAGAGCTATTCGTAAAATATTCAAAACAAAATAATAAAAAAAAAATATACTGCTGCTGTTTAGATCAGTCAAAATAACATTAATGCGAATCAATTAGGCAAATGTGCTTTCACTCACCACCCCCCAAAACTCTTTACTCCCAACTTTCCTCCCGCCCACCTACCCTCTAAAGACGGGATAGTCGTCTCGTAAATATAGGATAATTTTACTCCTTTCTTTCTGTTTGATTGCACTTAATGATAGTAATCTGCAACTACAGTTACCATTATTAATCTCAATAGAAAACGCAGATGAGGTAGAGGGTGAGAGAGAGAGAAAGATCCCCAGCGAATACGGTAGTGCAGGATGGTGTCGACGGCTGCGGTGGCGCTGCAGCAGCCATTTTTCATGCGCTTTTTCGAAGCTAACTCGTTTATGATAGCACACTGTCAACGAATGACGTTTGGGCGTGTTCAGAAAGGGAGAGTGAACCGAACAAAATGATGGATGACCGAACTATCTGTACATGCACGTAGGTATTGCCAGTTTCGCGCTGTTTACGTTCGTCAGCTACAAATGTCTGCGGATATGTTTTCCTCCCCTTCTACAAAACAAAAATAAAAAAAAACCAAAAAAGAAATTTTTTCTTTTTTTTAAATTTCCAGCCCGATGCTAATTTATCCTCATCGACCAAATGGTCAGCGTATCTCTCTCGCTCTCTACGAGTCCGAAACCGCAAGTCACAATTCAAAATCAGATTTAGGTGCGTTTACACCGCCGTTGCTGCCGAGCCCATATTCCCCGCCCATCCAGCTAGCTCTACTCCTACGCTAAATCTAATCGAATTTCTGTTTCCGTCTCATTATTAACCGCCAGAACGCATTTGCCCGCTCTTTAATTCAATTGAATTTTTTCGTTTTCTCCTCCTTTATTTTTTAGACTTTAAATTTGATTAAAAATTACTCAGTTTACTGGCAGATAGGTCGGTGCAACTCTTTATTGGACTCCGTCAGACTTTCCTACTGTACTACATACTTTCCTTGATCGTTGTTAACCCTATCCAAATTAGCTAATGAATTAAAATGGTCCCATTTTCTAAAACTACAACACGCATATATTATGCAGCGGATGATTCTGCTTCCAGTTTGATGCGAGCGTGCGCATCTGCGTGTTTTAGATTAAAAAAATATTTGCTATTTGGTTTTTAGATTTTAAGACCGCTCCGTATTCTCAGTCGCAAACTTACCACGAACTCAGCAAAAAAACGCGCTAATTATTATAATGCAAGTTTCAAACATCTACAAACATTAATTACCGTAAGCCTACCTATGGTAAAAAAAAAATCAACTTTATAGCCGTACAATAATTAATAAAATCTTATAAGATTTCAACGAGACAACATTTAATTTTGTAGTAATAAAGAATATAAATCGACAAAATAAATTTTTCAAAATAATAACTAAATAAATCACCACAATTTCAATGTTTACCTTTTTTCCAAAATAAAAAAAAAAAAAAAAGGATACCGGTATTCAAACATTATTTCATAATAAACATTTCTCGCTAGATTTACCGCAGTTCTTTTTCCTTTTAAGTTTTAAATTTTTAATCCATGTGCATTATAAACAAATCACTTCTTAATCTTTTTAAGTTCGTTATATAGAGATTTTATTTTTACCATAAAGCGTCCATAAAGCCTACTTACCGAACAATAAAAATACTGTAGTCAAAACCTTAAATTTAAAGTCATGTTTTTCTAAACAATTTTTTTATGCCTTTCAATACAAAGTATTTCTTGAAGTCCCACTTTTTGAACTCTGCCCCACATTATCATAAAGTGACAAGAACCTTTTATATTTACGGGGCAACATTTACAGATGATTTAAAATTATAAAATTTCTAAGTTGTAATATATTTTGATTCCCGAAGATGTTCCCCAGAAAAATATTTCAAATTAAATCAATTTCTATAACTTCGACCCACGACGCCGCACGCTTTTAAGTAAAAATCAAAAATCGTTAGTACAACATAAACGAAGATAGACAAGAAAAGGAAAAAGAAAAGAAAAAAAATAAGTTTTCTCGTTTCAGAAATCGATAAAGAAAAATCGATGCAAACAATTTTATTTCCGTAAAAGAAAGTGGTAGAGATACAAGAGAGAAAAATGATAGCAGGTGAAGAGAGACGGTTAAGACCATTTCTTCAAAATTTGTAGCTTCAGCTGTTCTCGTCACATCTGGACCGAAATGAGAGAAACCGAGGGTTAGAGAGAGAGACGGAAGGAGGGGGCGGCGGTGAGTGTGACTTGAAGAAGAAAACGGAAAACTCTAAACGACGAAAAAATTACTCCCGCTTAACTCAGAATTTTCGTCGCTATTTTATTTATTTTTTTTAACAATACGAAAACTTAAACACCGAAATGGAAATGCGCGCCGGTAACGACACGGTACTACCCCGAACCGTATAAAAATAACATAAGTTATAAAAGAACAGGAAAAGAATTGAGAATAGGGAAAAACTCGGCAGAAATGCAAAAAAAAAAAAAGTAATCGAATAGAAAAGTAACAAAAAGCAGAAAGGAGAAAAAGAAGTAGAAAAAAAAACCAGTTGATTGTTTTTTGTTTGATATGAAAACGCACGTACGAATCACTTAACAGTTTTCCGCGCATCTATCATTAATCACTTTCGACTTGCATCTTCCCTCCCCCTACTCACTCCACCCGAGCACCCTCACCCCCCCCCCCAACCCCCTTCCCACCCCCGCATGAATAATTTAAAAATGTCGGCCGCTATCCATCCATCCACCAAGTGAGCCCGCGTCTACTTTACTTTTAATGTTACTCAAAATGATCTACGCGTCGATATATATTTTTTTTTTTTCGTCTTCTCCCAACCCCCATCAGCGTACCACGCTATACGCATGCGTATGTTGGGCGAAGAGAACGATCGTTAACTTCCGTCACATTTTATGACTTGAATCATGCAACCTCGCCGTTAAACATCAGCTTCGTATGCAAACCGCAAGACATTATGTTTGGAGGGGGGGTTTTCACGTGCAAAGAATGAATGTGATTGAAAGCTTTAATAGTGGTCACTGGCCTTAACATAATCAGCCGCGATGAATATATGCTAAATACCGCGCAATAAACGGATATCAATTCACTCGTGAGCAATCCATCGCTCACTCAGCCTCCAACCCCAAAATTTAATGGGCTTTCGATTTAAGCGCAAAAATTTGCAACGAAAGCCCTCGAGCCACTTCCGGCGACGTAACTAAATTTATTTACGGAGTGGTGATGCTGATTAAGACGGTAGCGACCACTCCAAAACCCTGCATGAGGTTACTTTTCTTTATTTGTCGTTTGACCGGTAACCAAACCACTGTACCCGCGAGGGTACACAAAGGTGGAAAAGAAAAAGAAAAGAAATACTGTAGCCTACAACTAAAAAGCAATTAATTTATTAAAATATTATTTGAATTTGCTCGCACATGTAACGAACGCTATTCTAACCGCAAAACGCTGGTGAATGAATGTTGTGTGAACGCAAAGTTAATTTACAGACATTGGGCTCATTTTTTTCCCTTTTATTTTTTAAAAAAAGGTGTTTGCCACTTTCAACTTAATAGAAGTAAATAAATCAGTTTAATTAAGTTCACACTAGATTCAATAAAAATGTCAAATTATAGCATCTTAAGTAGCGACGATTCGAATAATATTGCAATTCTGTAAAATTTTTATTTTAATTAAATATAGAGTATTTTTAGTGCAACAAACAAATCGTTATACCGTACCAACACTTTACCGTTCATAAATGTAATGTGAATTAACTTCCTAATAAATGCACTTAAATATAAATTAATGCTCTTAGCTTTTATCAAAGTTTAAAAATTCAAAGTCAGTTTAAGATAAAAACTTTAGAAGAATTTTTTACTACTATTTCAAACGTTATCGATAATTAAATAAAATTAAAAAACGAAACCTAATAAAAATAAAATAATTATATCCAGCAATAATAAAGTCTATTAATACCATTGCAATTCAGAAATCAGGCGCCGTTAGAAACACCACTCTGACACAAAAGGAAAATTTACATATAAAAGCTATTAACATAACCAAGTGCCCATTATAAATGAAGCAAGAAAAAAATTCATATAGCGATTGCGCTTTGGCTATTTTAACCACTAGCATTTCTTTTTTGACGTTTGAACGCTGCAAAAATCCGGTAAGGCAGAAAAAGGGGGAAAATGCAAAAGCGGCGATTAAATGTATTTTTTTTTTATCCGTGTGTGTTGTTTGTTATTTAATATGAAAAATGTTCTCCTGCCATGCAAAGTAGACATTTATTGCACATTTCTTCAAGTGGCAATAAATTTACAATCCGCTAATGAGAAATAGTGGCAAAAATCCAAAGCCCATTCATTCATTCGCACTGCATTTACATGCGCGGATAGCGGTATACATATCTACAGTGCACTGGTAAAAAAAACAAAAAAAACAAAAAAAAAAAAAAGAGCGCCCCTGTGGAGAATATTTACCATTCGGATCACGAAATCCACACTGTAAACGTAAAGCTCGTTGCACGTGAAAGAAGCGTTCAGCCCAAAGCAATAATAATAACAAAAAAAAACGGCCAACGCGCAAGCGTAAATCCAAGCGTTTTTTCTCAGCAAGCTTTAAAAATTAATTTTAGATAATAAAATCAAATCTCGCCGATAAATTAGTTCTGGAGCACATACCGGTACAAAAAAAAATTGGATCTTCGTCGTAAACTTATTGAAAAAGCTTGACAATCTCTTGATTTGATTTGAATAAAAATCCTCTCCAGATTGAATTATCCGTCAAATTTGCACGCATTATGTCGACCCGTTCACCCCGCTTCAAATCTTTTTTGCGGAATCCGAACGCGAAAAAAAATTAAGAAAATAGAAACGAAAAGAGGGGGAGGAAAATAAGGTATATTTTGCTTAGTCACCGACTAATCATATTTCTATCTGTGGCGTCTAATCTCCGCCAAAATCCCCAAAATGAATCATGTTTCTGACAGCTCTAATAGTCACGATATAATTTCCAAACATCAAAACACGATTTCGGCGTCGAAAAGCAAAACTTTTCAAGAGTCAAAACCATTCGATCGTAAAAATAGGAGTGAAAAAAGTGAAAAAAAAATATTATTTAAAAAAAAAAAAAAAAAAAAAGAATAACATCTTAATATTAAAATTAATAGTCTCAAAATCACTTCTGTACGTGAAAAATGCTCACGAATGAATCGTGTACTCTGTAGTGTACTGTATCTTCTAAAGTGCAAACTTTAATCTACAGTATCTTTTTCAAGTTCAAAATTTTAATGTAAATAACTTAGTAAGTTGTTCAATTAATAATTTCAGTCTGTTTTAAAAGTTGTTAAATCTAATTTTGTATGAAAATCATAAAACATTTACTCACAAAACTCTCCCAGTAATCTATTGTTACTACTCTCAAATCATTTGAAGAGCAGTTTACAAAATGTAAACTACGGCTCACTGATTTTTGCACGAAAAAATTGTGCCGCAATGATAAAAAGTTTTTGGACCCCTGACTGTATTAAACTCCTCATTTACGGTACCTGACACCAAAAACAATTACTAAGTAATGTATTTAAATATTAGTGCTTTATTAATCACACTTCTCCTAATCACTAAGGGCATCCGAACTTGGCTTTACAAAGACCTAACTTTCAATTTTACAAAAAACTACAGCCAGTTTTTTTTTTTTTTTTAAAAACTATTTTTTACAAGTTTTGTGAAGATTTTTTTTTTTATCGTTTTAACTCTTTCGAGAAGAATTTTTATATACCGGTAACGAGTAAATTCAGCGTTTTTACATTAAATGCTATTTTTGGTAGCCTATATCATCTGAAATTTAATTTTAACCATTAAAGTCACGGCCACAACGTCTATAGCTTGTTAATAAAATCCGCAGACTCGACAAATTTCTATAATTAATGAGAGATTTGAGATAAAAATAACTTACCCCAGCCATTGTTTTGATGTTGTGAAGGGCATTTTGAGCGTCTAACGCGGATTTTCTCGTGTAGAACGTCACGAAGCAACAACCTGTACAAAAAAAAAATAACAATAAATTATTCCTGTTTAAAGAAAGAAAAAAGAACGAAAAAAAAAAGAAAAAAGCATTAGTGTAGAGAGTTAAGTTAAAATTAGAATGTAGAATTGGAGAATAAATTTGTCGGAGTTTCATTCGTTATTATCGGCGTACATTTCGACGCCCTAAATAAATGAATCGTGATTTTAACTCCGTCGCCCATTAAATCCTCATTTCCAACACTTAAAAAAAAAAATGCAGTTGGAATTTTTTTTCTTTGATCTTCACAACCAATAAGAATCTCTACCCCTTTCTCATCCAACAACTTCTAATCCCCGTAGAATTACAATTATCCTTCTCGCGCCCCCCCCCCCCCCCAATTCCCTCCCCGCCTCTCTCGCGCGCTTCCCTCTGCCTTAGCTTAGCTAGAGATTGGCAAAAGCCAGAGGCGAAGATAACGTTCTCATTACTTCTAATCTGCTTTACAAATGAGGAGCATTTCCTTCAAACTCAACCGTTGAAAACGAGCGTCGTTAGAATATGTAACTGGAATAAAAATGCTACAAATTAAACAGGCGATTGAGAAGGATTCGCACAAATCGATAATCTAAATCGACTCACTTAGACGAATTCATTCAATCCTTATATCAATTACCAATTCACACAAAAAAAAATAATAATAAGTACATACAATATACAGTAATACTGATACGAAAAAAAATTTTTTAAATGAATTTAAAGGTAAAAAAAAATAAAACGCCTGTAATCAGGGAAAGTAAAGTACGAGTCTTTTATACTTTAAAATTGCTCTCATTTTTTTCAAACTACCATTTCTATATGAAGTGTGATATTTCGATTTCGCCTTACAGCAACAAAAAAAAAGGAATAATAATAATAAAAAAATATATTCCGGAAAGCTAAAAAAAAAAAAAAAAGGGAGGGAGGGAAAAAATGTATTAAAATTTCATTTCTATTTTTTGCCTTTTAATGCTTCAATTCTATCAATGTTTTCTTTGTAAAATGTCGCATTTAGAAGTCCGCCGCCTACCGGTAGTTGTAATTCAAGTGTATTATAGCGAATGCCTACGTCAAACTGCGCATTTGAATGCACGTAAAAGTTCTTTCCATCAGAAGTAATTTAGCTAAGGGCCTACGGTAATGCTTGCGATGGAGATAGAAAGAAAAAAAAAAAAAAGAGTTGGTTTTAAAGCCTTTGTCGTTAAAAATACATTATCCGTGAGAAAAAAAAGTAAATAATATGTAGAAGAGATTGCAGCTTTTATTTTTATTATTTTTTTTTTTATTATTATATCTCCAAAATACACAAAAATTCAACATCTACTCAAATATTGAACATAGCGAAGTTTATAAATGGCGTTGCTGGGAACGTGAACGTGCTGAAAAATATCAGCTCAGAAGGCCAACGCGATATTATTATAGGCAAACCTTTTCCACAATCCCTTCCGTGAAAAATACTAATTGGGGAAAAAATACATCAATTTAGATAATTACAAACGCTAACAACGTCTATTAACTAAAAGTCTATTAAACTACTGTAGTTTTTAATTGAAAAAGCTAAAAATGTTTCCCACTTCTCAGAAAGTCTTCAAACTTAATTTGTACTTAAAAGGTTTTATTATCATTTTCGAAAACGACGAGTCAAAATCTTTGTTATACTCGTACAACTAAAAGTGCACTCACCCTTTCATTTGCGTGTGGATTCTGCAAGGCCAGTGATTCAACGAAAATAATAAAATGCAAAAAAAATAAAAGTAGTTCATGTATTATACATGGAGAGAATAGGTGTTCCCGTAATCCGTATCAAAAACAACTCGCGCAATAACACGTGCCTTACTAGTATGAAACTTTTCAAATGCATTTCAAAATGTTTAAAACCAAACATTAGTTTATCTAAATTTATCTTCTGGTTTTAAAAAAAATAACCATAATAATTTTGTTTCCCCTTACAATAAATTTTTTTTATTTTTATTAATTTTGTTATTGATTATAAATTCGCACGATAAAAATAGCAAACGCGCAAACATTATCACGATAAGTCGATAGTGGCAGTATATTTATAGTCACGTCACACGTATTTACGGTGTTTAAATGTGAATTCTGGGTGGGCAAAACGTGTTAAGTGAATTTTTAGCGTTGAAAAGCAAATTTTACGCTCATCCGTTCCACACACACAAAAAATAAATAAACAATAATAATAAAAAAAAAAAAAAAAAAGCAGAGCTGACCAATAATTGCCGCATGTCCATCACTTTTTTCCTTTCCTTCCATCCATGCATCTCAAACCCATTTCGTTGGGAGATGGGGGGGAATTAATAAAATCCATCAAGCAAAACGTGGCACGCATATAATTTGTTCCTATAAAAGTTTGCGGGGTAATAGCGGGGCGCGTTGTGTGGCGCCGTCCAAACTAATCGTTAGGCACGGCACAGGCAAGTACGTCACGCGTAGGCTAGTAAACAAATGAATAGTTTTCAATGACAAGCGCATTGGGTGGTCGCTCCTCACTCTTCGCTAACACCCAAATAAACACTGACAACACTTGACGTCACGTGATCTCAACCGCCCAGCCCCCCCCCCCCCCTTTTTGGCTTTTTACGCGGCTTCTAGTATAACTCTCTCCTTCGATCGCTAATGCACGGGTCGAACACATAAATATATGGTATCTGGTAAAAACAATTATTCACACGAAAATACATCGTGCACAATCAAAAAAAATGTAGTGAGCGCGGGGAGAGAAATAATTAGCTTGAGTCCAAAATAATCGTTTAGTTAGCGATTCAAAACAAAACAAATACATTTTTGTTGTTGTTGTTGTGTGCGCGGAGCGGTTTCACACTACCCATTTTCACGGAAAGAAACATCGCGTGCAATATTACTACAATTTATTAAGTTTTAGTGAAACCTCGACTTTACGTTGCAAATATCGTATTATAAATGATAAAATTTGTAGTTTGAAAATCAAACTATTTTACTTCGCATTCAACGCACGAAACGAATGACTTTAAGTTCATGACCCCCAACATCCTGAATCGGGCCCAGGTGCCAAAATCTTTACAAAACTTTACTAGATAAATACTGAATTAGAAAAATCCCGGAGACCAACAAATGATTTTTTTTCTATTTCACATAGCGAAATTTGCGTATAAATTTAGTCGAAAAATCAATAACCATCAAAGTAATTTTCTTTTTTTTTTTTTTCCATAATAATTTCTTCTCACTCAACATAATACCAAAGAGAAAAATTGAAGCTGGCAAGTTGCGATACATCATTTTAAACGCTTGAATTAGGGCAATAAGCGTTAATGGAAAAACCACTCGAAAATTACGTTTTCACGCATTTTATTTTTGCATAAGTGGCGCTAATTCAATCCCGCGCCGACGAAATTTAATTGTAGTAATGCTTCGAATAATGTCTATATTTCATCCGAGTAAATTCATTCGTTGGAGGCAATTAGATTTTTTGACGTTCAAGCTCTTCCATTCGCCTCATTCAATCGTTTCTTAATTAAACGTCGACTGGCGCAAAGAAAGTTTGAGACCGAGAAGATAATAAATAAATAAATGACAAGAGTGCGCTGCTTCTCGATGACCCTTAACAACTAATCTCGTCTCGGAGCACAAAAAGTACAAGTAGAAAGGCGCCCGGAGAAGAAGAAGAAGAAGAAGAAGAAGAAGAAAAAAAGAAAACAAATTAAAGAGAAAATATTTTCCCCATTCTTCGTGATTAGAAACAAATTAAAGCACTAGAGTTAATTAGAGCAGGTAAACACCGAAACGAAAGGTACACGCGCGAGCATATAAAATCGCCCTAAAAACCAATCGCTATTTTGAAATGCATCAAATCTGACGTACCGTAGTAAAAAAAAAGATCTGAAAATTAAAACACATTTTCTCGGATATTCAAATTGAATCCATAAAAAGCAAACATTTTTCTCGGAAATCTTTTCTAACGTACCGAATCGTAAAGTATAGGTTACGATTGTCTGAAGTGCATGTTCTGAAGGAGTTTACATTAATGGGGAAAAAAAAAAAAAAGAGTTTCACTTTCCCCGATATTTTTAAGTGCTATTGTTGAAGAATTGAACCGTGTAAACTGTTTAGCAACGTTAATTGAGTAAACTTAAATCACTTTCGCTATTAGTGTTTCCTTTAGCGATGCCTAGTAAACAAACCACCTCTAATATAATAGTACACTGTACAGCCATAGACGTCGCAAATTGCGCTCAATAATAAAATTGCTTAATTTAAACAGACGAAAACTGTATTACAGTATACGAATGTACATTTTATTATTAAGCTACAACAATAATTATAATGAAAGCAAAATTATTTTAACAAAACTTAATTTAATAAATGTATTGCTTACTCTTTTTTTTTAATAAAAAATACAGTTACAAATACAGTTTTGAAAATGTTTCCAATGTAAGACCTACTTAAACAATAATTTAAAGCAAAATTTAACAAAATAAAAAAATAAATAAAAATAGCTCCAACATTTACTACCGGTAATTTATTTTTGGTTTTGTATTGTTCTACTTCTCTAATCAAACCCTTAAAGCAGATATTAGATAGTTGCGGTTTAGCTTTTTCCCTCGTTCTTATGCTTAAATTTTCTCTGATAAATAAATTTCTGGCGACATTACTGTGTATTAGAAAATGCCGCGTATGTTGAACCCTTGTAAAACGAAATTACAGTTAAGCTTAATTTGAATTGCAAATCGCGCATAATCGAATACTTTTTTACAGCTAAAACTCAATCGGATATGGCGAGGAATAACAAAGCATTAAAATTTTTGAAATTAAAATCAAAAGCGCCTCGACCATTTGATTAAATAGCTAGAGTAAGTTTTAGGAATGAGGTTTTAGGTTACCACCGCTATATTATGACTTTTTACCTGAGAGTTTCCAACTCAAAAAAAAAAAAAGGAGGGAAAAAGGTTTAATAAGCTGGAGTTTTCATGGAGAGCTTCTAAAAAGTCTCATTTCGCTTGGCCTCGCTATTGAACATGCAAACTCACGTTTCTCAGTCGTGAGTCGTTTGAAGCGTTGAAACGATTCGCGTATAAAAAAGCAGTAAAGAAAATAGTAAACGTATATCAAAGTTGCAGCTAAAAGAGTGAGTGAAAAAGCATCGAGCAACTTCTAAAAGCAAACAGCACTAGCGGCACCGTGTCGTGTCATCCTATCGAATCCCCATTTGATTGCACAACTTTAATTCTGCGCAGCTTCCGTCACACTGCTTCCTATCATCGCCAGCTTAGGCTTAAGACTCCTTAAGAAAAGATAGAAGTAAAAAAGCTGATTTTCCGGCAGAAGCGCAGATGAAACGAGATCAAAAGGCTAATAAAATTGCGTTGGCGGTGGTCGTACTCGTATTATATATATATATATAATATACGAGTGAACGCAGAGTCCGGATTAGAAAAGAAAACATGTCCGGTCTGTAGGGTTGGTGGACGGCAGGCAGAGCATGCGAATTGAAAAGCGCAAAGAATAACATTGAGTCACGCTTGTAGATTTAACAAATAATTTGATTCCATCTCTTAGATAAATATTTGATGCGAGCAAAAATTTTAAATTATTTCTTAACAAAATATTTATTTTTCAGATAAACCGACTACTGTATGTTCAATTTACTCTGGCAGCGGAGAACGGTTTGTCGTACGTGCGAAGACAGTTGGCAACATTTAACAACAACAACAAAATATTTTCCCCGGTGTTATTAACGTTCTTTACCGAATTAAGCGGCAAAAGTTAATTTCTACAAATTCCTGTGATTAAAATCAATTAAATATTATTCCAAAAAACCGGATACTTTACATCTTTAAAGTAAAATCACTAACCAAAATAAAACGACAAAATGTTGAAATGTGTAGGCTACCTTAAGTTTTTTTTAAAGACACCCGCAAAATTCGAAGCCACATAATACTACATTAACTTTAATAAATAAACCGGTAATAATTTCGCAAAACCTAAAACGTAAAATGCCTGATACTGTACTGTACTTGCCCAATTGAATTTTTGAAATTACAATGAGATTCAAAATGAACAAAATGTTTATTTTACGATCCCTATTAAAAGTGCATAAGCAAAATATATTATTTATAAATTGAATTTCTAATTAAAAACAACAAACAAGAAATTGTTTAGAGATCGCCAAAACTCTACACAGAAAATTAATATTAAACGAAATACAGTAGGTTTTGGTTTTGTTTGTTTTATAATTTATTTCCTAATATTATGTTTGCGTTTCATTTCCATTTCTTCTTTCCACTAAACGCCCCCATGAAAACCAGCCTGCAACGAAGAAACGCATTATCAAGAGATGCACCTTGAAAACAAATTAAGCGACGTAAAAGTTTTCTATTTAACGCCGCGTTTATGCGAGCCATAGTTAATGTTTCATTGGATGGCGTCGCTAAGGCCAACACGAAAACGGAAAGTGACCAGAAAAAAAGTAGACGTAAACACGTGTTGTGTTCGTCGATCGCTGACTTTAAGTAGTCCTCGGAGAAAGTTGGTAAAAAGGAAAAATCGCTTCCGGAACCACCGACGTACCGGTGTACAAGTTGAAAGCTTTTTTTCCCCCCTATATTATATGTATCAAATAAGGTAGGAGATGAGGATGGGAAGAAGAAAAAGAAGGTTGGGGGTGGGAAATACATAAAAGCTAGTCTCTGGGTGTAACGTTACAAGTTGCTGCCTAGTTCGCTGTTTTTACGCCAACATCCACGCAAACTAATGACGCAATAAATTTCTCATTTCCTACAATTCCGTCCACGCTTTAACAAGAGTTAAAGAACGGAGAGAAGAAAGAAAGAAAAAAAAAAATGAGGCTGAAGCGAAGGAAGTTCATTTTAACAAAACCAATTGTACCCGCACACGTCAGAACTGAGAAAGAAACCTCTAACAATTTCACGAAATTAATATTGATGAAATACGAAATTGAATTTGCTCGTATCGAATTTGTCAAACTCCTTTTTTCTTATACCCACCATATATATACTGGTACATGTATATAAAAAAAACACCCCGACGGTTTACGAGGAATGTTCTTCAATAAAGAAAAAGAAGAAAAATAAAAAAATAAAAGTCTGGAATGTCCAGCTATGAAAAATTTAAAATATTATTTATTAAGTATGGTACCGCGTTGATCCACATACCAAAATATACTCGTACAAGTGATAAAAAAAAAAGTTTAGTTTAGCAATATTCTATGTTTCATCATCCACAGTATAAAGAAAAATTACCAAGTACTCAAAAATAAAATGGAAAAAAGTAAATGCTGGAATATATGGTAAAAAAAAAAAACAATCCCAATTGAAAATCATGCCAACCTTGAGGACGTCCTTAATACCTTATGATCACCCTTATGATATGCAAAATATGAGTAAAAAATGTTAAGTTTTTTTAAAGACGTTTTACTGGCTCTTCAATAATAATTAATCTTGGGGTAAGTAAAAGCTTCAGCAAGTATTAAAAATTATCACCGCTCTCTGCTCGATCTGAAAAGTCATCCAGAGAACCAGACATTAGTTCTGGTCTTTACCCAATATAGAGGGCGATTCTTCGTAAATAAAATAAAATGTATTTACACTGTTATAATAAAGTACACTGCAGCATTATAAACTTTGCCGATTGTTGTTGGTACGCGTGATTTATCGGTAGTATAATACGCCCAAACCCATTTTTAAACTCATAAAGAAAAGAACGTAGCGTAAATGTATCGTGAGTCAATTCAAAATACTGTACGACAAAAATGTGTAAGTTAAAAAAAAAATTTTTTTTTTTTGATAAGTTGACGCGATGGTAGAAACACCACCAGATCCCGCAATCAAATAATAAAAGTTAAATAAGACGTTGTAAACGCGGTTCAACTCATATATCAGGAGTTTCGCCTCCACAAAATAAGCGGATCCAACCAATGACTGACTTAAAAATGCAATTACAAAATAGATTAAAGTATAAAGCGAAATTCCATATGAAACGCCACTCAAGGAAGGCAGGAGTCGCACAACTTAAAGAGTTTATTTACTTCCTCCCACTTACTTCACTTTGCAACCGCATCAACGAGCTAATAAAAAAGCCAAACGATGGAGGTTTTTGTGTGTGTGGGCTCCGAGGAATGACGACTGGTGAAAAAATCCCTTTCAAGTCGCAAGTTTTTATTGGAAAATCAGGCTGATGCGGGTGATAACGTTTCGTGGCGGTAGAACAAAATACTGACCGCAGAATGACCCATTCTACTTCGTGGAAAAACTAACTCTAATAATATAATTTAGTTTCTCTTCTTTGGCGATTAACTACGCTTTTGTAAAACTACGAAAGATTTAATGGAGCAGACAACAAATAAACCTGTTGCGCTCACGATCGAGGCGGAAACGTATAACAGCGCGCAATTATGTGTACACTTAACGTAATTCCACAAACAATTCTCTTTAAAAAAAATTAAGTCGCCATTATTTCATAAACTATTTTTTTAAACATGATTAATTAAAATTCCAAGTAAATAAAAGAGGGGGAAAACAAAAACAAGGGTGTATTAGAATACAGCACTTTAATTGAGATGGTTTCGAATAGAAAAGCTTACTTGGCTTAGAAAAACGTAATTTTTCGATGATTATTCTAGCTATTGGGCGGTGATATCTAAATCTACAAAGCGCTAGCTCGACAAGCTTTTTGTTTACATTAGACGCCAATTAATGGAGCACTTGGTCTTGCTCAGCTGCTCAATACCATTAGCTCACGCGCTTCTAATGGAGACGTTTGCACCAAGTAAACAAAAACTCTTTCTCTAACATTTCCGTTCCATTTTTCAAGGCTTTAAAAAAAATCAAAAAAGAATAAAGCACTAATCACACTTTTGTTCTGCTATTAAAATTCAGCTTTTATGTATGGTACAACAATTATGCAGATTAAATAATACCAGCAATTAAAAAGGGAAGCGGGAGAAAAATCAATAATAAATTAATAATTTAAATAACTTGAAATCTCCCTCATACAACAATGTTTTAACCATATTTTACGAACTACTGTATCACAATGCTTAAAATTTCATTTCATAAAATCCTCTCATAATCTATTTTATCCATAATCCAAAATGATTTGTATGCTTAAAATTGCAATAAAAAAAGTCCTCTAATAATAATCGGTTATATCCACATATATATATATATTTACATTTATGAAGAAAACGCCCTATAAACATTTTCTTAAACTATTGAAAACGTTATTATGCGCCCGCATTCAAAATACTCAACCTTTCTAATCATAACACCGTTCACAACGAAAACGTCAGAAAATTCGCACTCGAATGACTCGTTTCGAAAAACTAAATTAATTGGATGTGTGAGAAAATAGCCGCGAAATTAGATCTCCATATCGACCCACCCATCACCACCTTTCCACCCCTTTTCCTTCTCCACCTCAGCATCTCGAATCTGGTTCGCAACTTTGCAGCTCTAGTAATTGCCGCGCGCGAATAAACAGGCGATCGGATGACCAAGTTCGATAGAAGAATCATCAACTCTTCGCCCACTCACCAATCGTTTAACGTACCGCTAACACAGCCTAATACTCTCACTTACTAGATTCCTATCCTCATCCTCCGCTCCAACGCCCGTTCATCATTACCGCTCTTCCCTGGAGAGAGGGAGGGGAGAGAGTCGGGTACAACGCCGGCAACAGTCTCAGCGCTCATAAACAACATTCAACCTCAAATTGCAAGGTTATTTTTACGAGATTGCTTTCACACAAGAAATTTGTATTTATGAATGTCCCTCCCCCCCTTCTCCTTTTTCTGACCGCATAAACAATAATTTATACTCAGAGAGCTGATAACTAGCAGTTTATTCGCTCAATACGCAACTACAAAACTAAAATAATATTTTCCGCATCTATCCCTTAATACGCTATTGCCAATTTTTAATCTCGTATACCCACTCTTCTCCGAAACACACCCACCAAACATCGTACCACTGTCACAATATCAAAAATCCTTTTTCGCCTCGACGCGTTGAAAACTTTATGATCGGCGCTTTTTCGGTAAATAATGAAAAACATAGTGGTGACGTAGAGCGGTGGGTAAAAATATAAAGAAAAAGGAGGGGTGGTAGCACGTTCAAAAATAAGGTTAAATATAAATGGACGCGGAGTTTTACGATTATTCACACCATTACTTCGAGCGGAGACTCCTTATACAACGCGTGCACAGCTGCATCAGTACTAAGACAGACTCCGCCTCTTCAACGTAACCCCACCTTCATTTCGCCGGTATAAAAATAAAAGATAACTTTATAGTGTAGCAGGAAAAAGAAAAAGAGAAGTAAAAAAAAAAGTCTCATCGTATATAAAAAATGCATTTGAAAAATGTAGGCAATGTTTTTTTGAAGAACGTTAAAAAGGAGAGCTGCCAGTCATGCATAGGGTCGCGCGCTGGGCACCATTTTGGCATTCAGATTGTATAGGTGGCGTGGCATGTCACCCAAGTGATAGGCCATTACATTTTATAGCGCAAAGAATGCTGGAGCTCGTTTCACCTGTATTTTGCCCCGCTAAAATGGATAGTATTAACATTCCCAAAGGATCAATGAAAACGGTGCTGTTGTCCTAGGAACAAGGCCAATGCATGTACCACGGCGCGTGCACCTACCTCAGTGAACATGAACATGCACGTACAAAACTCGATACTACATGTACACGCAACTATCCATGTATCCATATTAAAAAAAAAGAAGAAGAAAACCCGGAATTTATGTTCTTCATCCAAAAACGAATATCCCAGAAGCAGTATAAAATACTCGATAAAGCAAACAAAATTTACAAAAAAAAACTAACAACAAGACAGATGAAGAAGAGGATGTAAAATTTGGCATCAATCAACGAGAGCGTAAAATCGATTAAAGATTTAAAATAATCAAGTTAAAAATAACACAACATCGAGGTTTCGCTAATCTCGCCATATCCATAAAATTTGATAAAGAAAAGATAATCAAAATATTTAGCTAAGTCCGAAACAACTTTCTATCAAATTTCGAGCAAACGGGATTAATATTACTCTAAAATCTAATCATCCGCGTATTAAATGTGACCTATTTTCGACGTAATTTAATATTTTTCTCATTAAATCGAAAAATTTCGAGCATCTAAAGAAGCGAAGTGTTTTTTCGTCTTCTTCCGTTGTTGATGATATACATTCCGATGACGTAAGATTAAGTAAAGTCTCTTAAATAAATTAACCTTTATGTTTATTTTCTCTAAGAAGAGTAGGGACCATTAGCAGAAATGATTATAGAAATAACGCGATAGTATCGTTGGCATGAAGGTTATTAGAGCGAAGTAAATAAATGGATGGCCACGATTACATTGTACACGATGGCCCTAATGAAAAATAAACCTATTAATGAGATCGGCTCCTAATGGAGAAGAAGAGCGCATCGAGCGTAATGGTCGACAAAGAAAAAAAAAAAGATGGCGCCAAATGAGCTTAGGAGTGCTGCATTTTATCAGATACACGCCCGTTAATACAACAACCCCTTCTTTCTATACACCAACTCCCCCCTACCCTCCTCACCCGTTCTTATTTATATACAGAAAAGACAATAACAAAAGAGCAAATATGAACATTCAAGTGCTGTTTATATACAACAGGCGAGAATTGTGAATAAGAAAGAAATAAAATATTGGGCGAAAAGATGAAACAAAGGCGAGCGAACGAGAGAGATTGAGGGTGGGTGGAAGAGAGAAAAAAAAGCGTGCTCTATCATCCATTAATTTTGCAAGAAACCTGACAATTAATTATCATCAACAACGGGGGGTAAGAGTGAGTGAGGGGGGGAAGAGGAAGGGAGAGGAGAAAACATAACCTCCGCATCAACGTATGACAACGAAAACAAGCCCAGATTACGGCAAAAGCAAAAATAAATGACAAGACAGACGTATAAAAAAAAAGTGTAATAAATAAGAGCAATTTAGTCGCTAATCAGAAAAGAAAGGAGCCGCAAACGCGATAATGTACAATATATATACAGGTAGGATATCAATTCCGATGCTAATACGGTCACGCGTTCCACAAATCGCAATCGTAAACTTTGCTCGCTCCCTGTAAAACAACAAGCTCAGGCTAGGTAGGGGGAGAGGAAAAAGAAGACTCGTTATAATACAGGGAAACGTCGATACAAAAAAAAAAACAACGTTAACAGCACAGAAATTCTCGTAAAACGCAATTTGTTACATTGTACTATGTCCTGTAAATCAATTTCGGCGCAACTCTAACAACGACTTCCACTTTAACGAAATTTTTGGAGTTTTACGATTGCAATGTTAGTTCACGTGAGACAAATATGATCTGTAAAACTCCAATTTTACTATGTTCTAGGAAAAAAAAATTTTTATTTCGCACTAAAAAATAAATAAACAACAATATTTTCAAACACATTTAAGTACTTTTTCTTTAAAGAGAATTTTCAGAACGGTAAAAGAAATCAAAATTGTCCATCCCTATGAAGTATTCCCAAACGGTACCCCCCCTTTTTTTTTTTTTTTTTTTAAATCAACCTGCATTTCCATCATCGAGATCAACGTTAAAAGTTATTCCGTCAAAACTCAACGATAATTATTATTATGATTCGGTCAATTAAATTTGCCGTTAATTAATGACGCTTAACACCGGCAAAATACTTCACCCTTAAATTTAAAAGCTCTAATAGCGCGTAATTTAATGGAAAACCTTTTGACGTATCCAATTGTCGCTACTTTTGCGTCCGCGTTTGGCGTGTCGTGATTTCTAACGGACAGAGGTTACCGGATAAAAAAAAAAAAAAAAAGCTCGGCGGCTATCACTTGTCACGAGCGCATTTTCTCCAACCTCAAAAGTAAAAAGTTACAACGCACCGCCCAGTCCCACCCATTCCCCATTAGCTTATTTCGAATTCGAGCTCCATTTAGAGAGAGAGTGTAAGAGAACTTTATCCCCCACCTCACCCTCAGCAAATGCCGTTTAAATAAATGGCGACTAATTATAATAAATTCGAATCAATGGCGTATGACACCATTTTTCGAAAAGAGCGACATTTTGAAAATCGATGCGAGTGTTTCCAGCTTCCAATCACGTAGGAAAAGTCGAGAGCATTTATACACTTGTAATGACGAAGGAGAGAGAAAGCTCATCTGCATGGAGCGCGTACGTGCATATTATCCGTGCGCACGTGTATTCGAGCGAGGCCGGGTGGGAAAGCGAGTGGGGGTAATCGGAAATAAGAGACTAGCGGAGCTTTGGAAATTGACATTAGCGATTTTAAGTACCACATAATTAGAGCCAACGTCAGCTAACTCATTAAAAATACATATTCATACACTTCCAAAAGGCTCCATTTTTATCTCACGCGCATCCTCCTTCCCTCGACCTTATGTTAGACACGTAATTTGCGCGTGTAAATCACATATTCGAGGTTTGAGAAACTAAATAGTTGTGTTTTTTCTTCACCTCCCCCTTCCCCCCCCCTCTCAAATCCACGGCGCGTGCTTAACTAAAGACGCAAACTTCTTTTCTTTAATTATTAATTTACGACTGACACTCGTCATCCGTGTCATTAATTTACAAGTGCAAATTAACAGCAGCTTCCTTTTGTAATATGTTTAAAAAAAAACCGAGTTCGTGAACTCACCTCGCGAAGGAGCAACAACACACGCGCATCTTCATTTAATTAGTCAAATTTACTTTCATCACGACGGAATGGGAAGAAGGGGGAAAAAATTTCATGTGGTGGAAAATCAAAGTCATTGAAGTTTTAGCAAAAACTCGGCGATTTTCACTCTCGAATTTCATTTTCAATACAAAACACAAAAGTTTGACATCGTGAATTTTTAGGACCCCCCATCCTCCGCCTTTTCCAACCACCCTCGCCCTCAGTTTTCCTCGCGTGCTATTAACTGATGAAGTTGGCACTTTGGAGATGAACCGAACAATGTTATCGCTAATTAGTCTAGACAGCAGCAATTATAACACAATGGATCTCAAAGCAATCCATTGTACGTCGCTTAAATAATAACAATTTAACAATAACAACGGTGAGCTATGACAAATCTTGTCAAAAAAAAAAAAAAAAAAATCGCATTCACACACCCATGCAAAAAAAAAATCGGTACTACTAAGTATCGTACGCATGGGTTACACTTTGTTTTAAAATAATAATGACATCTCGTTAACTTATTAATAATCGGTTAAAGCCTTTCCGGAGCTCCTCCCCATACCCTCCTTCCTCTCTCAACTTCTTGTCTTCTCTATTCAGTTAATAACCGCTCATTAGGATGAATGGAAGCGTAGTTGGAGATGACGTGTGTTCGGATTTAGTGACGAAAAGCGTCGCGCGCTTCGACAAATTTCGCGTTATGAGACCGAGATTATTAAAAGCCTCTCACTTGGGAATTCATTAACGACGGGTGGATAGATAAAATATATTTTTGGAAATCGATCTCAAAAAAAAAAAATTGTTCTCTATACTATTTTTTACTCGCCTGCGCACGCGCATTCAAAGTTCAACGACACGTGTGGGTGAGCTGACCCAAACTAGTATCAACGCGCACTCGATACATTCGATTAAAAAACAAACTCTTCACCCAAGATGCAACATTTTAGATGTCTTATTTTTATTTTTTTTTTTTGTATATCACTCAACTTACGACGACCTACATCATCGCGTTACCACGGAAACAAAAACTCAAAAAGAAAAAAAATAATAACGAAAATAAAAAAAATTGAGCATACATGCCTACAGTATTTCAATTTGTAATATACGCGTTGCTATTCAAGTACTTCCCGTTTCATAAAGCGCTTTCTAATCTGGCTTAATAACACATCCAGCGAGATGAGAGAAGAAAAAAATAGGCTAATGTAAAAAAAAAAAAAAAACTAATCCATAACTTTTCATAACAACAATATTTCGAATTCGCCAAATGAAATATTCAAAATTAAAAAAATAATAATAATAAATAAAAAGATAATTAGGCTACGGAGTGATATTTGATCTGTTTTTTCTTATCGAGGAGTATAACCAGCTATTAAATTACAGTAAGAACAGATAAAAACTGAGTATACAATTTCGTTTTTATGTTCAAGAAAATTAACTTGCCTACACTCGGCATCAACAAAAAAATATAATAAAGTTTAGCAATAAACCGTATTATTTTATTACAAATAAAAAGAAAAGCACTTCATTTATAAGTAAATATTTAGAAAATAACAGCACCTCTTGATGTCCATAGTTTTATTCTAAACTACTTTGTAAAATCATAAAACGTTTCAAAAAATTCTTCAAAAAATATTTCTTCCTTCAAATACAAAAATTAGAATACAGTATCTACTTTTTTTTCAAAAAAAAAACAAAAAACAATGAATTAGTTGGCTAGAACTTGTTGGCTTAACTCAAAAAATCTGCTTTGACCGTTAATAATACTGTAATTACTTCGTATTATTCTCTATGAGTGATAACAAACGATATGCCGTATATAACTCAACTTAGGCGGAAAATTTTCCACTTTAACCAAAAAAATTATTTTCAAAAAAATAAAAATAAACAAACTCTTCTATAAAATTATAATACAGTAACAAAACAAAAAAATTGTACTACTAAAAACTTACCGGTTTATGAGAAGGATAGACCGTGTTAACTAAACGCGATCCTCTATCAAAATCCTTAACATTTGGCTCGGTATAATTAATTGCTAACTATAACTTTTAACGCAGTTTGAGAAATAAATTTCGCCTTAATTAGATTTCAAATATATGAAATAAACAAAACACAATTAGCTCTGTTAAGATAAATGAGAAAAGGTACCCGGTTTCTTAATTGATAAAATTTGCGAATGGATGATCGAACGACCGCGGTTACTTTGAAAAACAAAACCTGATTTTCAATCGCGCATGACACCGGCAGGTAAAATTTTAATGTCGGGTCATGACTAATAAATGAGGAACAAGACGAAGTACACGTAGAGAGAGAGAGAGAGAGAGGGAGAGAAGAGAGTGTGTCGCATGTCGGCGTTACACGTGTTTCCAACCACCGTTTCATATTTGGAGAGATATGCATAGGATGTACGCTATTAATTATTAAACCGCTTGGAATATTTGATGACGCGCGTGATTGACGTGGATTAAGTAGAGAAAAAAAAAACCTTATTTCTTCCTACCCCTCTCTATCTCTCTCTCCTACTATCTACCACCCACGGCCAAATTCATATCGAAATGAATGCAAAAATAAATGCAGCCGCTAGGTAAGAGCGCCAGATGATGAGATCCCTCGCCTCATCCAACCCACTTTTCCTCACAAAAAACCAATAAAAAACATTGTGTCTCTATGATTCGATAAACGTTTTCCTTCAAATATTCATAAACGTGACAAGCATATAGGAAAATGAAATCAATCGACTTTTTTTTTATATATTTTTTTTTTTTTTGGCTTAGGTTGCAGAGAGAACCTCTTGAGGGAGCACCAAAGGGCGCTATCATCGCTCCAAGGCCAAACCGGCAAAGCAATTGCAAGAGAAATAACTGATACAACGATCCATTATAAATAATCGATTCGCTAACTTTTTCAAAATATCATTACCGGTATATCAAAATTTCAGTGAAAAGGTATAAATATAGAATAAAAATTGCCAATTTAATACCGTTTCGATATTAAAATATTATAATATACTAAATATCTCATTATAATGCGCGGTATCCTAACATTTTAAAATTACAAGCTTTAAAGTTCAAAAATGTAATACTCCGTATTATGTAGTTCAAAAAGATGATTCCAAAAATCGACCAACTCTTTCGGTCAAATAACAATTTTCTTTTATGTCTAATGTCTACTAAGAAACTACCGGTGGAAAGATGAAATTGCTTCCCCTTCAAAGGAAACCTCTCGTAAAGATAGCTGATAACGCATCATCGTGTTTGCCTATTAGTCGTGCAACATAAATAAACTATAATTTCACAATATTTAACCAACGAAAAAAAATTCCTTAAATTACATAAAATTTAACAGACGGTATAAACGTTTGGTTTCTGACGCTTCACAACGTCAGCTTCTATGCGTCACACAATGCAGTACCGGTACAATAATTTCAAAAGAAAGTATTGGTGCAAAGTTTTAAAATTAATTCTTTAAAACAAAAATGCCATCCATTTAATTTACCATTACTTTTATAATATTAAACAATCCGCCTCTCCTTGCGGAAAGCAAATTTATCACAACATGAATTAATAATACAGTACGCATAACACTATACATTTCCAAAACCTGTAACAAAAAAAAATCTTTTATATAATAAGCAATTTATTCCCTGCTTAATATTTAAAGCGCGCGATATCAATCGGGACTACTTCGTGATTTAAAAATTATCCAAGTCGTATAAACCTGAAAGCAAACGCAAAAGCTAATCATTAAGTCAGCCACTTTTTCTCATGATTAATATAATAATAATACACGTCGTGGCAATAAAAATATAATGCTATTATGAGCGTAGTTACTAATAGAATGAACGCAGTCTCGCTTCATCATGTAAGCAGTTAGTTCAACAGCGTCGGTTTAACATGGAATTTCGCAAGCAGCCCCTGAAAGAAGACAAACCGTGCCAACCTCTCAGTTCATCGCAGAAGATGGCACCGAATGAAGATGGGAGTAACTGAAAAGATCGCCCCCCCCCTCCCCCTCCAATTTCTCCCACTGCGTCACATCTCAAAAGCAATCTCCATTTAAATACTTTGAAAATGCGCGCTCAAGTGTCGATATTTTAATCCCAATATCACATTTGCTGCTGGAAATCATGTTATTAAAAATATAAAAACTCTTTTTTTTTTTTTCTACTCCGACTTCCTTTTCTCAAATCTAGGCTGGCATTTAAAATCGGCTTAGTAAATCCGGTTAATTGCGTTATTTTTTTTTTTCGTTTTTACTTTTACTGGTAAAGTATTTTCCTCCACCAGTTTAGTTAAATCCCTCACCCCACGTCGTTTTGCACGTTCAATCGATTTCCATCAAATTTAGCGAACTACATATTCGCGTTGGAAAGAAGAAATTGGAAGTTAGAGTGGTGAAGGAGAGAGAGTGAGAGAAAGGTGAGGGGGGTGAGAGAGCGAGAAAGTGGGAGACCACAGGGAAAACATTAAACTTTCATAAGGTAATGAATAAAAGGCCAAAGCAATCAGCACATTTAAATTCATTAATCTTTTTTTTTTTTCGTCTTTTTTTGCACTCATTTCCAACTAAAACAGCGTGGTAGAGTGAAAGAGAGTAATGAGCTTAAAAATCAATGAACTTCTTTAAAAAAGAAAGTTGAGAATAAATAAGTTAGCTCATTTTCTTCTAGAAATTCACGATGGCTTAGCATATAAAAACTAAAAACATTCGCACACCCAAAAAAAAAAATTCATTAAAAAAAATACCTCACCAAATTCATTTTTTCCACCCTCCTCCTGTCGCAGCTTGATGACGGAAGTAAATTTTAACAACCCAGAGAATTATGCTTTTTCGTCGTGTGCGCGTCGTGGGTTAACGTTAGGTAGTGTAGCATTCAAATGCTAATGAAGTAGTGAGGGTCGCGAAGTAATAAAGCTATACACAGCCGCAAAGTTAAAGAGTGCGGAATGAATCTGAAATAAGACTGCAATCGAATAGATTTTCTCCTTGCAAAAGCGAAGAAGTTGGAAAATCAGCATATCTCAACATTTTTTTTTTTTTTTTTTTTTTTAATTATCGACGTACTACCAACCAAAGTTGTACAAAAATTGAGAATGACTATTGACATTATATAAACTTAGACAATAGTCATAAATATGCGGTAACTACACAAAACTCTCGCCGTTCCCGACTCAAACTTAAGATTAATCCAATAAACAGATTGCTCATATTAAAGGTCATAAGAGTAAAAAAAAGGAAAAAAAAAATCAAAAATTAACAATATGAGGTTAACCTCTTACAGGCCCCCTTCAAACGCATAATGGGAGATGAATTATTTTCACTCCAAAAACATTTCATTCCGCAATAGTTTCTTATAGTGACGACAGTTAAACAAACAAGTTTTACACTCGAATAATTTACGTCGTGTATCCTCTGCAATCGTGTTCCATAGACGAGGGCCTTTCCCGTATATCGTCCAGAATTGATGTAACTTCGCGTTAATAATCACTTTCATTTGTAAACTTGTTTGACTACGAGTCTGAAGGCTACCAGATTCGTTGAACTTCACTGCTGCTCTAAAATCTGGGTCGCATCGTATTAAAAAACCCAAGCGTATTAAACAGTTTCGTTTCACATACACTTCCGGTTTTGGAAGCTTCAATCGCTCGTAAAATGGAGTCATTTGTTCGAGATATGTAATGCCAAAGGCTGCCCGCAAAATCTTATTAAGGGCGATATACAAAACTTTCCATTCGCGATCAAACCGAAGAAACCACACACTATTTCCGTACCCTATCAACGGGTAGACACAGGACCTGATTAATCTCACACGTTCGGTGAAGACAACCAGCTTCCGCAATCGTTGAAAGATAGGTACAAAAGCATTTAGTCTCTTCGACAAAGCGTTAATATGGAATCTCCATTTCAAATTGGGTTGAAAAATAACTCCCAGCATTGTAAGCCGATCCGAGAAATTAACCAAAGTATCGCCTAACAAAATCGGAGTGCTACATTCAGTACAGAACATTTTAGTTCCAAACGCACAGATTTTTGTTTTGGCGACATTTAGGGTCATCCCCGCAGCCGCATACCAACTAGTAATCCTCCCAAAATCCATCTGAATCAATTCCCTAAGCCGTTGAGTTGAGCCGAAAGTATTGAAATATACGAGAATAACATCATCTGCGTATAAATACATCGTGCCGGATAGACTTAGCCTGCATAAGTCCACCGTAGCAAGAACAAATAGTAGAGGTGAAAGGGGTGATCCTTGCGGAACCCCGCCCCTAATATTGAATTGGTTTGAAATGTCATTGTCAAATTTAACAGCTACTTTTCTATTTTCTAAAAAACTTTGGATGAGATTTATATGACGTTGCACTAGATTGAGTGGTGCAAGGCCATTTAGCACTGTTGAGGTTGGCACTGCGTCAAAGGCCTTTTGTACATCTAGGTTGATAACAATGGCTCCTCGAGATTGGTCGATGTTGGTGGAGAGCTCGTTGCTTAAATGTTCGAGTAGTTGAATTGTTGATTTGAACTTTTGAAAACCGTATTGAATTTTTGGAATCGGAGAATGTTCTGCCGCAATTATTCGAAGCTGTTGGTCTAAGTGTTTTTCGAAGAGACGAGATTTGATATTAATAAGAGCAATTGGTCGCGAGTTTCCGGGTTCAAATTTTTCTGAAGGGTCTTTTTGAATTGGGGTAATATGGGAGAATTTCCATTCATTTGGATAAATGCCCGACCACAGAATTTTGTTATATTCTGCTACCATAATTCTTTTTGCTTGATCCGGTAAGGTGAGGAGGTGTTTAACAGTAAGGCCAGAAGGGCTGGGAGCCGAGGTGGTGTCAAAAGATTTAATGTACTCGTCGAACAAATTGGTTGTCATTGGTTTGATAAAATTTACCCCCGGGGTCAGAGGCAAACTTGTCGATTCTTTTGCTATTGATGAAAAGAATTGTCCAAATTGATCGAGAGGAAGTTTATTTTTTACTGGCGCTTTTGATTTTGGAAATTTAATTCGAAAATATTTATGGATATTTTCTTTTGAGTTTATTTTAGATGTCTGATAATACTTTACTTTCGCACATTTAGTAGCTTTTTTAAATTTGCGCTTAGTTTGAATAAACCGGAAGTAATCACTGTCTTCCATCGATTGCGTGAAGGTTGCCCAAGCTTTTCGATTTGCGTCGCGCCGGATTTGAAGGTCAAAATTCCACCACGGTTGTTGGAATTTCTCCTTCATTGGGCGAATTGGAGTGACCCTATTAAATAAGTCATAAATATTTGTCCAATAATCAGGTCCACTTTTAACAATCGAGATGGCTTCTATAAAATTAAATGTAGTAGCTTCAGTTGACCTACGTGATTTCTTATAGTTCAAGGGTCGACGAACTCTGGTGTAGAATTTACATACAGCTCGCACGGAGATATGATCAGAATCGAAAGTTGGACCGGGATAAGCGCGTGTAGAAATGTTTTTTGCAATTACCCAATCTAATGATGCCTCGAGGCGCGTTTTAAAATTAACAACATTTTTTCCTCCAGCCACCAAAAGGTCCTCCTTTATCTCGGCGAGTTCATATGATGATTTCAAGCCCTCGATATTAATATCTCCCATAATAATGATTTTTTTATAGTAGTACAGAAGGTCAGTAATTATATCAATCGCGGATTCGTTCTCCGCGTCAGGGTGTTTATACAAATTAACAAGATGAAAATCGAACTTATAAATGTTGGAGTGTGGCTTGATCGAAGTTTTCTTACAGTAAAGCACACCGACTCATCGTCGATGCCTTCCTCCATATCAAAATGAGTAGCGACCCCCCAGATAGGTTCTCTACCTGTGGGGCGCTGTTTCTCCCCGCTTTTAACTTCTTTTTTTTCACGGCGTTTTTTCGCCATCTCTCGATAGGCCGATTCATCTCTAACAGCTCCGATTGTCGATAGTTGCGAGAATGGGAGTGAAGATGAGCCACTGATGCCGCCGGCTCTCGGGGGCTGAAAAGACCTTGTTGATGCGCTGTTTCCCGAGTCGAGTTGATCGTCGTTGGGAGGGATGCCCACGCTGCCCGAGGGCCCCTCAGGTTTATCAGATGAATCAGAGTCAGTACCGCCCGATACTGTCCCTTTTCGCAATTTTGATTTAACAGGAGGCATAATTCCGAGAATTATAAAAAGTACTTTCTCGCGACTAATCACCCAAATAACACAAACTTTTTAATGACTTAATGAAGATTTAAGTTTAACAAATAATGAATTTACGAAGAATGAAATTAACAAATGAAACGCGATGGAATTTACACGATAGTCACCCTCTATGACCTTTGTCGCATTTAAATGCTTGATTGATTTCAGGAGTGATTTTTGATACGTGTTGCTCGTTCAACGTTCAAGTCGTTCCAACTTAAATTATCACAGCATTTGGCCTTATCAGGAATACAATTTAAATCTTAATTAAGTGACATATGTTTTTCCTAATGAAAAACTATCTTTTATACATATTTACATATTGCTAGGAAATATTGACTTGAAAAATAAAATAAATGCAATCATGTTCCTTTGAATAAACTATATTGGTTATCATGAAATATCGTTTTCTACGCTGCTTTCAATACTTATGCGCTTTTCCTAAAATAAAGTTATTAATTATAATTAACTCTGTTTCCAAACAACTTCGCAAATCGCAAAACAACAAAATTCAACTCAACGCATGCTTAAAAAAAATATCGAGGAAGCGTCCGCGCGACGAAAAAAATCTTTCTCTTTTTTTTCTTTTTAACTTTGAAAACAAACACTTTTATCAAAAAGCTGATAAGGTACTGCAATCGGCACCTTTTAAAATCTTAAACTAACATTATTATGAAAAATTCGCTTTCGAGAGGAGTTTCTCAACCAAACTCAAATTTTGCTTCGTATTTATGCCCACGGACTTCCCAACCAAATTAAAGCTGAGGTTTGCCGGTGGTACTCTTACGCCGGAGCAATACCTCGCGAAAACTCTCGCCTCGAACTCGGCCGATTCGCTCTTTTTTTGTAACTCAAACTAAATTAACTTTACACTAAGGTCAAAATCGACGCATTTCGACCCATCAGCTGTTTTGAAATCAAATAAAATTCAAATTATATTTATCTTTAAAGCATGTAAATAAACTTTTATAACCTTGAAAAGGGAAAAAAAATCGTCTACCGACGTCCCGAGAAAAATCGAACTCGAGAAGACAAACTAAAATGAACACAATAAAATAAACACTGGCTCGCTAAGCCGAACGAAAAAAATTGCCTTTGATCCAAAAACATAATCTTAATCTCGCAAGGTTCTAATAAAATCGCCATGACTTTTCATTAATCTAAATTTTACTTATCGCGCGCTTTTATTCGTCTGCCGCTGGTGGTGACTCGCTCGTACATCGCCTCGAAAGTAAATTTCGTCGTCGTTCTCTGCCGTTGTTATAGTTAAGCTGCACCAACTCGGGTTCCGCCGCCGCTGCTCCCTCAATGATCGGCTGATCGGAGACCGGTAAAGATGGCTCGGCCTGAGCGAGAGCGATCGGCTGATCTGGTGCCGGAGGTGGTGGGGCAAGTTGCTCCCGCAACTGCCACTGGCATGAGTCTGCAGAGTGCCCCGGAAACTTGCACCGTGAGCACAACACCTGACTCAGCAGAAACTGGAAACTCGCGGTTGGGATCGCCACATGATCCTCCGGAATTGGACGGTTATTTGGAAGAAGAAAAACTTCCTCATTTATCACGCTCGACCACGACTCGACGTCGCATTCTAGCTTTCGAAATTCACGTACCTCCACTAGGTGGTTACGAATCGTTTGGCGTCCCTCCGCAATCTTTTGCCGCAACTGTACTTCTCGTTCGGCGAACTGCTGTAGTTCGCGTCGCAGGTCCTCGATGAGTCGAGTATCGGCTGACATATCACTCGCTGTTGGCACTTCGGCAGCTGCCGCGCTACTCGCTGCAATAAAAAGTTCTATCGGTTCAGTATTAGTCGCGCGCGTACTTATCGTTTTCTTCGGACGAATCTGCTCCCGCAAGTTCTCGATTTCGTGTGTTAACTGTATTTGGCGTCGACCCCACTCAATCCCCTCACGATCGTGTCGATCAATGCGTTTGACTGCCTCTCGACGAAGCTCACGTACGTTGTCCGCCGCCTTCGTGCATTGCTCATTGAGTTGAGCGATCAGCTGCGTTTGCTGAGATTCGTCGGTTCGTCGAACCATCTCTAAACGCTCGCACTCCGAATCCTTTTCAGGATGATTCGCAAGTCGTATTGGTTGGTTATGTTCTAAACACCATCGCACATCGCCACGCAACCTGCTGTAAATCGTACGCGCATGATCGCGTTCATGCTTAAAGGTTTGAGCCTCCTCAGACTTCTTACGCCACCAATCGCGATTCTCTTCCAGCTGGCGGGCGACTTCACGCCATTGGTACGCAACATTTAAGGTCTCGCGCTTTACCGCTTGCAAATATGACAACTTTTCTTTTCGCGCAAAACGAAGAAAATCGGATGCACTCCCGAGCTCCATGTTGTAGATCCGCACCATGCGGTCAACCCGGCGAAGATCGCAACTTCGCGCCTCATGGCCGCGTCCATGGCACGCATAGCACTCGTGGTTTGCGGGGATCGGC
>JAQGAZ010000440.1:0-62531 GCA_034692225.1 Polydesmus complanatus | reverse complement strand
CTTTTTCACCACCCACAATCCCTGCTCTCTGATTGGTCGAAAACGCCTCCCACACCAAATCCCTGCAATCTGATTGGGGGGTGCTACAAATCACTACACTACTAGTATTTTATTTGAATAATTATTGAAAATTTATTTACCAAAATCAATTTCCTTTTTAAAATTACTGTATTTAGACTCAGCAATTTCAAACTCAAAATGACTTCTTTTTCTCGAAAGTCCCTAATATTTAAATCTACATGTTAAAAAAAAGTTTAATAATTATGTTTAATTTTCCCTCGGAGAAGTAGAGAATTCATTTTGCAGTCAATTATTGCCCCGAAAACCGGACCATCAGCCCCCTCTCTCTCTCTCCCTCGACCGGTGGATTAATTAACTTTCTATTATCATCACGATACACTTAGGCCTACACCCGGTATGTGCACGCGCACGGAAGTCAATCTCTCTCGCTTTATGTGACGTCACCTGGATAGCAAATTCAAGTTATACGCTTACAAGTGTATATGACATTGCGACATTCGAAACATACTGCGCGTGTACAAAATATAAACAAATTACTAAATAAAATAAATATATTTTCAAAAAAAAAATGTAATTTCCATAAATTAACATGTTTTCGACCTCCTCATGCCCGCTTGTGCTCGCGTCCTGGGGCGCGAAAAAAATCAAAAAAATTTGTCCGTTATTTAGTTTTTCTACTTTATCTGTTTACGAATTCATTTTAAAAACTAAACATATTTGATTAGAGTTGTAGACGATTAAATTCGCTACAATTTACTTGTTAAGCGTTTTTTCCTAGGACCACTACCAAAGGTCCTAATAAGTTGAAAACGTCACAAAAGACGAATTTTTTGAAATTTTGCCTAATTTGAAGCCGCATAGGGCTCTTGGCCCACGGCATTTGGAACATTTGAATAAACTCATACCCGTTTCAACTGTTTCATTAAGAAAAGCCAGCAGCTATAGGTAATGTACTATAGTAAAACATTCTAACTAATCAAAAGTTACACACATTATGAAATGATTCAAATTAAATAGAAATTTATCACACCCCGAATTTTCTGTCTTTAATCGACACAGACAGGAGCAATACCCAAGATGATCAATTAAAGCACATTGTCAGAAAGATTCGCTTTAAAACCATGCTACAAGCTGTCTATTACGTTGTAACAAAATTTCACAGGAAAATTAAATTTAAAATAGGCTACAGTGGAATATAAAAATGATTTCAAAACTTAAAAGCCAGGCCTCTATTGCCAGATTAACATTACCCAGTAAATGTTAGTCTGTAACAGAATAGGCCTGCTTGCATGATCGAACAAGTTAAATTAATTAAGATAAAAGTCAATTCAGTTACATAGGCTACCATTTTTGCCGGTAACATATTGAAATTTAAATAGTTTAATTTATTCCTTAAATATTTTGATAACATGTTTTGTATTTCATCTTCAGGATTTTTGTTTAATTATACCGGTATGCAATCATCAATCTTAAAAGCTACATTATGCTGCCGTTTAAAGATAGCACTAGGCTACTGTATTATGTAGCCTATTACGCTTAATTTTTATCATCACCAATAATATCATGTTTCAATGACTTTTAATTGACAATAAATATTATTTATAATTTAAGACCTTAACTTTAAACTGGAATATCGGGTTAATATCTGGTAAATCATAAATGGCAAATTTACAAAATATGTTCTCAATAGTGATTTAAATTAATAATTCAGGGAGACTGGATTATTAGTGATCTTAGACACTCTGGCTGTCCTTTAGCAATTCATTCAACACAAAAATCTAAGCAGTTTGTGAGTGTTGCTGAGAGTCAAGGAACATCATTTCGGACAAGAATTGGACATTTTAAGTCCATTGGACTTTTTTTTTTCAGCTCTGTATTAATGAAATTCAGCCATATTTATGCAAAATGGCCACATAGCCCTAAACTGTGTAGGGCCTACCTTATACATTAAAAAAAAAGTTTCAATTTTTATTTAAAAACCTGAGTTTTCTATCAAAATTCAAATCTTGCGCAACTGGTGGGACACCCTATATAAAGAGGAAATTTAACATGGGCCTACAGGTTAATATTTACTTAAACATGGTACATTTTATTATTCTTAATAAAATTTCTTTTTGGCTTTTGAGATGAAAATTGGTATGGAATGGCCTAGTAGGCTCCCCAAACGGAAGATCCTAAAAATGAGTAGGTTACCGTACAAAAGGACATTGTAATAGAAAATAGAAATAACTTAGTAAGCTACAGTTCTTTGGTGGCTCGTTTGTTCGGACAATAATGTTTAACAAACTATTTTGCTATTAGATACCGGTAATTATTATGCTACAGTCGTGTATTATAGTAATATATCCAAATTCAACTACCGAATTTAGGAATGCAAATATAAAATTAAGAATAATGTTATTCTAACAAGATACTCTAACAGTCTTAAAACCTACTGTAGTTATAGCTTTAAAATTGAAAATATTTTCTCAATAAAAAATACTATTTGATTTAATCTCAAAAGCAATAACATGGTAATTATTAATAATTTAAAGCTGCAGAGTATAACGACTGATAACTCACGGAATAATTCAAAGGCTAACCACTAAATAGTGCATCGTCCGTAACATTAATTACGGAATATCGAAGCAAAAAAAGTATGACCACGTCCCATAAAAAATTAAGTTGAGATGAAGTTGTAGTAATTGCATTATGACGGAATTGACAGCTGCATTTAATATTTAGTTCTAACCGTAAAAGAAACGTTGTTTAAAGTAATTAAAAATTGTGATGTTCGATTTAAAAACTTCAATCTTCAGTGTTTAAACTATATAATACTGTATTAATGAATGTCCACAAGGCAATTGAATCTCACCAAATGGTAAACGCAAGTAAATTACAAACGGAGTATTTAACCTACTGTACAACTAGGCCTACCCTACAAGCTTACCTCGAACAAAAACACTTCGTTCAATATTTACACGCTCGGAATCGCTATACCCCATTATGTTCTCTATAGCTCGCAGATGATCACGGCTGTCTTTGTTCGTAAGAAAATGATAGATCACGTCTTTAAGAAATCTCAATGTCATTTCAGATTCGATGCCATCCGATCTTTTGTACAATTCTCTTCTGTACAGCGCCTAATTTTAAAAGAGATATGATTAAAAGTTAATTCAATTAACATAAAAACCTTACTTTAACACGGTCTAATTCATGTTCAGTAATTTTCAGTTGTTGTAAAAGTTCAGGCACAGATACCCGTTTAGGTGCCTGATGCGCAAATTCGAGCACTTCGTCAGCGTGTTCAAATTTTGCAGCTTCTTGACCTTTTCTACACCAAACAAACAAAATGAGTATTAAAATAATTATACACTTTTTAAATGAATATTTTTTTTTTTAAAAAAAACCCCAAAACTTACTTATACATTTTCAGATACATTTGATGATGTCTTTTATCTTGATCTTCTACCTCTTCCTGAAGTCTTGCAATTTGACTTTCTTTTTGAGCAAGAATTTCCATTGCCCTGTCATATTGTGGTCGTAAATCAAAATATCTATTATTAAATAAGAAATTAAGAACCTTATAATAAAACCGGAAATTAGAATGTCAAGAAATTAGTCTCTTCAAACTTAATCAACAAACTTAATTAATTAGAAGGTCAAATATAATGACTACTATCATACAATAATTTTTTTTTAATTGAAAACCTGTTACCGGAATATTAAAAAAAAAAATACTTTATAATCGAAATGGCAGTACCGTACATGATTTTCTTAGAATAATTATTGATGGAGACTATTTTCTTAAAATAGCAAAAAATATACAATATTGTATATTCATTACTTTATATTGGCGTCACTTAATTTTTGCAAAAGACTTTCAATTCGATCGTTGTGTTTTTCTTTCAACTCTTGATATTCGTTGGAATGATTTCGTTTCAACTCTTCTATCTCTTTTTTATGATAATCATCTGTGCTATCTATACTTCTTCTGAATGTCCTTTGAAAACCACTGCTAAAGTCGTTAGTATTCTCTTTCAGGTGCGTCTCCATCTCTAACGCAGGAGAAACTGTATCGCTTTCTTTATATTCTGTAAATTCAACAACAATAATAATTGTTAATTCTAATTACAATATCATATAAATTAATAAACGCACCGTCGAATGTAACACATAAACCGCTATCAGCGTTCGAATGGAAAACTTCATCTAATAAAACTTCTTTTGTGGACTTGTTTTCCAAACCTTCAGATTTGAAGTTTGCAGATATATTTGAAACTTTTCCTTTCAAATGAATTACTTCTTTATTTAAATATAAAATTTCTGCTTCCTTATTTTCGACTTCTCTTCTGGCCTTCATTAGTTGCGCCTACAAAAGAATGAGAGTATGTTACAGTAGTATTAAAATTCTTAAAATTAATGATAGCCAAAAAAAAAAAAAAAAGATTTTACTTTTAATTGCCGTATTTGTCGATCTTTTCTTTGCGTCGGTGTTAGATATTCATCTTGATCCATATGATGCGAACAATGAACTACGAACTTTTTCTTTTTCCCAGCGTAACCAGAGCAAGCGGCGTCTAATGACATCGAACTACTGCAACTGCGAAAGCTGGTTACGGAACAAGTATCATCCACTTCGGGTGACAAAGCTGGTGTCGAAGAAATGGAATCGAATTCTAAGGGCAAATGAATTTCCATTTGCTGATGATGATTTGTAGATTTACATTTCAGTATTTCCTTGTTCCTTGGCTCATTTAAGTGCATTTTATCGCTCAAAGAGGCGCTTCTAGTCAATTTTGGTTTAAAAACCACTGGTTTTGACGAAACATTTCGCGCGTCGTTATTTCTCACGAACATCGCATCGGATTTACCATTTAGAGTCACATTACCATTGCAGAAGTAATTTCGCTCATAATTTAAATCAGCAGTTTTAGCACCGAATAATTTTTCTCCTTTTAATCGAAGAGAAGGTGTACGCTGCAGCGTTGGTATTCGACTATTTTTTACAGTTTTCGTGGTATTTTGTGAAAGTTCCTCCATTGATTTTTTTTTTTTTTTTTTTTGAATCGTTCAAAATAACTATGTCAATTCACTCCAGTCATGACAACTAAATAAAGTATAAACTCAATTAAAAACAATTTAAAGTCACGTCACATATTGATACGTATATTAATTGCTTATTAATTCCGATACAATTAATTTGAAAATTGTCAGTAATATTACCATGGCTGAGCTGCAGTCATTCATTTGAACAGCTGTTTTCTTCCTTGCCTTCTTATCTCGAGAGCCTTGAGCTTCGATGTTTTCTAATCGACGTTGGTTTAAAAAGATAATTTGCGACAACCCACTCTAGATATAACAATAACTAAATTTATATAAAAATAATAGCATGAATAATAATGGTAATTGCTAAGGCACGAAATTTGCACAAATATTTGTAATTATGTGTCGTGGCGTAGATTCGACATTTCCCACGGTTAAAAATTACAATGAAAACGCGAAGCGATCGCCGCGGCCTCTAGCGGTTATTTTGAAAAGCAATAGCTCGAAAACAAAAATTAATGCAAATGTATTGATTCCCATTCATTTTAATTGAAAATAATCGAAGTTAAAATAATAGTTCACTTAAAACTTAGACTTGCTTTCCTATTATTATACTGTATTTATAAAATACGGATAAACGTTTAATAATTAATGAAAACTACATGACAGTGTACTGTACAATTCTTATTCGAAATCGTAAAAAAGGTTTTGCTCACCAACTTCTTCCACAATACGTGATTGTAATAATGAAACTAACCAAATACAAGGGCTAGAGCTAAATTTGCATATTAAACGAACATTTCATGCATGTCTGCATATTATTATAACCTCCCATTTGTAAAACTTGCTAAATAAAATTAATACTGTAGCTAATAACAGTGTTGTGAGCATGCTTATACAAATTACGTGAAATTAATGGTTCTAGTCAGAAGTTTGTCCAAAATCAGCAAATTTTATTTAAAATGTACACAAGACAAATTTAATCGAACAGACCTATAAAAAATTTTTTTAAAAAAATTCATATTAGTAAATCGTAAAAATGTTGAAAAAAAAACCAAATTTCGTACCAAATCCCATGTCTTCGTCTGATTCCGGCGCTTCTTGCTTCTCTTCTTTTTTCTCTATAGATTGAAATTATACATTAAGCACAGTTCAGTAAAATTAACTTTTAATAATTTTCATTACCCTCTTTCTTGGCTGCACCACCACCAGCAGAAGGTGTCGCAGGGGCGGCGCCTCCGGCTGGAGCGGCGGCAACTGATCCAACACCACTGCCGATGTTCGTGATCATGGCTCGGATATCAACTCCTTCCAATGCCTTGGAAAACAATCCTAAAATCCAATTTACTTTGATTAAAACATTTCACAATCACATATCCCGTCTCACATCTTTAAAGTTTTCTCATAATTGCAGGACGATTAAATCATTATGACTCATAAGCTAATACATGTGTCTTTTTGAAATCATTGAAATAACGTTTTTAAGTACAAAACTGATCATAGGGATTTTTTTATTACCTGGCCAATATGGCTCGACATCGACTTTGGCGGCTTTTAAGATGGTGTTAATTTTCTCAGCCTGATAAACATACAAAAGATTAATACAATGTACCGCATGCAAACTTATAAGAATACACGTTGTCAAGTTAGGTACACTTACCGTGATGGCAACATCATCGTCTAATAAAATAAGTGAAGAATATACACACGCTAATTCGTCGTTGTGTGCCATTTTTAATATTTTATGGTTTTAATTGATGGATGGAATAATTTTATCGTGCAAGTCGCCGGATTTGGCCTTAGCTCAAACAGAGAACCGTGCACTTTATTTCAGAGCCACAAATTCAACAACCACGAGACTTCTGCTTCAAAATGAGGATATGACGTACGTCGTACACTGTCGATTTATAAACCTACGGGAAGATTCAATCACATCGAGATTTACAAAGATTTACTTCCTTAAAAATTAATTTTTTATAGAACTTGCCAAAAAAAATAATTAACTTACTTTTAATAAATTACAGTATAATAAAAATAATTAAACAATTTTAATTTTAAATAATTGTCTAAAATTATTTTTAAAACATTATTTAACTGTATTGCGTAATGTTTTTACGTCATCAAACGTAGCCACGTGACCCTCACAGCAAAATTTGAAAATCGCCAAAATAAAAACTAACGTCACTTGCTTCGAAGTTATGAAGCGAGTCGTTTGTGATTTATTTCAAAGCTAACCTAACCTAATATTTCAAATCGTAATAATGATTGGTAAATTGTAATGAAATTTTATGAGTCCATTGTCAATGGGGCTCCGTATTTATCGCGATAGATAATAAATTAATGTTCGGCAATGGTCTGAATCGGTGCAACATAAATTGCTGCACGGAAAAGTCAATGCCTACAAAACTTCTTTACCAAGTATTTTAATTATTACGGTATTTATTAAATTTTATACTGTATCATTGTCTATAATATTTAATTTAGGTTAATTATAATATTTATTAATAAATAGTTTACATAAATTTATTAATACATGTAAACTTATTCATGAATAAGTATTAGACCTACAATTCTCGAATTGAAAAGGAACAGCTTTAGAAATTGCAACGAAAACGATTAAATCTGAACAAGTAAATTTAAAGCATATTTCTCGAAAATTTCAATGTCATTTTTATTCGTTCGTGAACCGTAAGGTAAGTCGTATTTGATTAATAATTGTGGAATCCAAATCTTTGATAATAATTTTATAATGACATGTTCTTTCTTTTTGGTTTAATGTGCCGCAACTACTTGATAATGGCTTCCAGGACCTTTCTGTAGTCGCCTCCTGCTTCGCTCTTTATTTGAACAAATTGTCAATTAAAAAGTTTGTTAATAATAAATAAAATACAATAAATGAATCGTACTTTGATCGTAGCTTCTAAAGTTTTCTTATAGTGTTTTTGAAATTCTTCTTTAATTTCCTTCAAATCGATTTCTGATCGGGACACAATAATTCTGATCAATGTATGATCTTTGGTACCTAAGCCCTATTGAAATTGCACGTTTAAATAACTCCACATCCTGGTTAAATTTTTTTTTTTTTACCTTTATTGCGCTATTTATCTGATCTGCAAAAAACTTTTCTTTGTTCTTAATGCAGCTCACTAATATAAAGAATAAAATTATAGCATGAAAAGAATAATTCTTTATGAAATGGTTGAACCTAATGCCAACATGGCATCCTCTAAATCGCCTGACAATTCTTTCTTCAAGTCTTCTTCGAGGGAGTGATGCGCGAGTTCTTCATATTCTTTGAAAGCTGCTCGGAGTTGCGGATAACTTTGAGCGACGAGGATTTGCGAGAAAACTGATTCATTCGTCCCTGCTTTTTTCACTCCAGCCTTATACATAGCCTACAATCATTTGTTCACTTAGTTATACAATTACAGTAGGCCTACATGTACATAAAAAAAATTTAAATTTTTATTGACCGCTTACTTCAGCATCTTTCTTTGCTTTATCGTGACTCACTTCATGACTTTCATCACGATTTCCCTAATGAGCAATGAATGACATTTGTATTAATATTGACTTGTAAGTGTAATAGTGCATCATCTTAAAATATATACCACGTCGATAGCGATCATTAGCTTTTGGAAGTAGCCTGAAGTATCTCCGGCAATGGCTTTTTCTAATGGTTTGCCGTACACTATAAAAACGTTAAGTTGTCTTTTTTTTAAATTGTTTCACGACCGCTAAGAATTAAAATATAGATTTACTTTCTTTGAAGAACTCATTTATTTTATGAATTTCTTTATTTGTAGCTGTGCAGAGAATTTCGATTAAAACTCTCTCCTTGGTTCCGGCACCTGAAATTGCGCTGTGAAGGCATGAGGCCAGATATTTCTCCCGCTCGGTCATCATAGCCAAAATAGCATCTTCGAAGTGACCGCCTAGTTCTTTTTTTAAGTTGCTTATTAAATCCTAAATTCATTGAAGAGTTAAACCCAATTCACATTCTTGATAAAGTTTGTACTGTATTATTATTATGAATTTTATATCGTACTTTTCCAAATAAAGTTTTATATTCCACTGCAATCTTGTGACGTTGTTCAAAAGTACGATTAGATAGAATATCAATAATTATTTTTTCTTTGGTTCCTAAAGAATGGCAAACGTTTAATCAGTAAACAATCAAGAATTCGGGGGGAAAACTGAAATAATAAGACTTATAGGCTAGTATATTTTCTATTTACCCAAGCCTTTCATGGCCTTTTTCAAAGCAGCAGCATCTTCTTTTGGTTCAAACGGGTGATGTTCTTTAACTGTTCCTTCAGTCTGTTAAAAACATATAAGAAAGTTCATGGAGAACATAATTATAATAGTAATTTTATTAAAACTAATAACTGCTTTGCAGTAATCACAAGTAGACCTTCCAAAAACTTACATGGGCGTCTTCAATTGTAATAACATCTTTCTCATGTTCGTCACTTTCATAATCTTCCAATTTTTCATCATGTTCCTCAATTTTTTTGGGATTGTCCACAATAATTTCTTGTTCTAATTTTTCAATAACTTCATCTATCTGATTAGAGGAAATAAATATTTTAAATTTTGACTAACAATTTACTCAAGTTTAAAATCCATTATAATACTGATTGTTACATAAACGTAATAACGCGTTGTTGAAAGATCTACTTATGATGATGTTAATTGATGAACGATACATTAAACTAATGTTTCTTTTTTAAAAAAATACCTTTTTTTCCTCATGTTCTTTTTTCTCTTCATGCTCCTCTTTTTTATCTTCATGCTCTTCTTTTTTCTCTTCGTGAATTTCATGAGCTACGTGTTCTGCTCCTACCGCGGCTACCATTGGATATCCAGGATTATGTGGCGCAGTTGGGTGAATCACTGTAGTAGTTTCAGTTACAACATAACCTGCGGGATTAGGAGCCCCGACGGGTGGATATGGTTGAGGAAAACCACCAGCTTGCGGGAAGGCAGTTGGAGGCGCCATGGGTGGATATCCACCAAGAGGTGATGGAGCTCCGAATGGAGCCATAGGTGGGTATCCACCCGGTTGGGGATAGCCTACGCCGGGTGGTGGAAGAGGTCCCACATTAAAGCCAACATTAGGTTGTGGAGGATAGGCGTTATATCCAGGTCCATATGTTGGGGGATAACCGCCCTACGTTTTTAGGAATCACATCAAACATTTAGGCAAACGAAAATCCGAATTAAATGGTGAACAAACCTGTTGAGGATATCCTGAGTTTGGATAAGGCGGATAGCTTGGGTCATTTGGATTATAGCCGGGATAACCTGGATAACTCATTTTCGAATTTAAATAACAAAGGAAACAATAAAATGGCAGAAGTAGTCCACTTCAAACCTGGTTGAAAGTAAGATTGTCTACCACCGAGACAATGCTATCGTCGCTTAGGAACCAGATTAGATAATATATTATTTTAAAAAATTATGGTTTTAATCAGTAGGCTAGAGATAAACGAATAAAATAATTATACGTTCCAATTGGCTTTTTAATCTTTAATCGACTTTAAAATAATATTCTTGGTTACAGTCAAAATACATAATAATTTGCAATATTTTTAAAACATGCCACGCACATATTTCAAAAGGTAATACAGTGTAATAACAATATATTTCTCACTTTTGGTTTGAAAATTAGAACGCAAAACTGCTCTAATTTATTTTAAAAAAGTATAATATTAGAGAGCAAATTCAATTTATAATTTCATTCAATAAAAATCACAATACTGTAGTGAAATATTTTTGATTATTTTATAAATTTACTATACTGTATACCAATATTTAAAATTTACTTTATAACAGAAAAAATAGAATTTGTAAATACTCGTAACAAAAAAATTACTATAAAAATCTTTCCATATTCCTTGGCAGATTATTCTTTAATTTTAGATCGTTGCAAAAAATTCTCATTTTAAATACCAGATTTTGTTTCAATGACAATTTTGTAACGTATTTTGGGAGCACTTTCCCATATCCATTAATAATGATTAAAGTGTTTCATTTTAATTCCAATTAAAGTCCAGCAAAAAATAAAGAGATTCAAAACTTGAGTTTACAAAGTACAGTATGAGAAATTGGCAAAGTTGTACAATTTGGCATGGAATTGTTGCAAGCGATCACATTACTTAATAATTTCTAAAAGCACTCTCTTGTAATCCCCGCTAGTGTCATCCTAAAATAAAACATTTTTTTTAACTTACTAACTTAATAAATGTGTCAATTGACGCGAATATATTTCAAAGTGATTTAAAATAGCTTTAATAAAAAAAATGTATAAAATAATTATTCTTACCGAAATATCCTGAGCTAAACTTCTTCCATACATTCTTTGATAGTCATCTCTTATAGTTTTCAAATCAATTTCCGAACGAGATACAACAATACGAATCAGAGTGTTATCGACCGTACCAGCTCCCTAAAAGTTAATACAATTTTATGTTAAAATATGAGTAGGCCTAGATTTAGATTTAAAAAAATACGGTACCTTTAAAGAATTCCTCAATCTTTCAGCAAAGTAGGCACTTCTATTTCTAACGCACTTTACTATTTAAAAAAATATTGATAGAAATTAAATTTGTAAATAATCAAATTTTAAAAAGAGCACTTACCAACAGCCAGCATTCCAATCAGAAGATCACCAGACATTTCATTCTGAAGGGCAGCTTCAATAGTGCGATGAGAAATACGTTCATATTCCTGAAAAACTACTCGCAGTTGGGCAAAACTTTGGGACACTAGAATAGAATTAAAAATCGATTCTTCGGTTCCCCAACGTCCTTCTCCCGCTTGAAATAATCTCTAAAACACGTTAAATAATCGTTTTATAAAATGATTCAAAGGCGTATTAACTAATTTCAAAAGAAAATACCTGAGCATCTTGAACAGCTTGACCGTGGTTTACATTAGGATTTTCATCTCTATTACCCTATATAAAATAACATTTTCCGAGTGTAAATAAGTCTCAATATTGGTTTGCTTTATCATTGACAGTCGATAGAAAATAATCATACCACATTAAGAGAAACAAGAAGTCGCTTAAAATATCCAGAAGTATCACCTCGTAAATCGCTCTCCAAGGTTTTTTTGTACTCTTTAAAAATGAATTCAATAATTATTATTCCTTTATTTGGAAATGTATGATTAGTAAAGTTACCTAATTTGTAAACGTTATTAATTTCTCGAATTTCAGCATTTGTCGAGGTGCAGAGAATTTCTACTAAAGTTAATTCGGCAGTGCCAATTCCACACATTGCACTATGCAAACTCCTAACTAAATAATTAGCTCGAGGCAACATTAAGGCCACAATCACATCTTCCAAATTTCCACTCAGTTCATCCTTAAGATTGTGGACTAAATCCTTATAAATAAAAATTGTTATAAAAATTATTAATTCAAAAATTAAATTTTATGAGCGCTAACTTTTCCAAACAAAGTTTTATAATCCATAGCAATCTGAGCTCTTTGGGCAGAAGTACGATTGCATAAAACTCGGATAACTGCTTTCTCGTCAGTGCCTTAAAAAAAAATTAAAAAATTGAAGATTGGGACAAATAAAAAATTTAAATCTAAACTTATGTTATAACTTACCCAATCCCTTCATTGCTTTTCTTAAAGCCTCGGCATCAGCTTTCGAGTTAAAAGGATTGTAAGGTACGATAGTGCCCTGATTCTATTTTGAAATAAAAACAAATTTAAAATACGGCTTAGTGTCACCAAAATTTATTTTTTATTTTTATAAGTTAAATACTGAACGAAAAATAGCTTTTAAAAAAGACTTACGCATAGTAAAATTTGGATTTAAAGTTTTTAAAACAGCGTACCAAAGATTAATGTTAGAAACCAGCATCGGAATTTCACTGATTAAATACTGTATTATATTTGATCGGTTTCACTTACCAATTTTTTTTTTTTTTTTTTAAAAAAAGCTTCTTAAATTAATGCTTCAAAAATAACAAAAAAAAGTTCAAAATATTTGGACTCCCTAATTAAAGTTCAAAAATATCCAAATAAACCAATATTACTGTCTACGTTTGCCTTAAGGGCCTACAGAAAGGCGATAACATTACTGTACTTTATTTTAAGCATATGGCATCAGTTTGGGCGTGGTAAACGCAGAGTTTTATTCTTTCAAAGAATCGCTATTTTCAGCGACCAAAAACTCTCAGTCTCTCAGGCATAATTTAGCACAAAATCCTATCTACATTAACTATTTTGTGCCAGTAAGTAGCTTGTAAGTTCCTAAAAATCAACCGAAAGTTCTACTGCGAACTAGAAAATACCGATATGTCACTTTAAGCATCTATCTGTCAGTTCGAATTTGGGAGAAGATTCGAATAAAAAACGTGCAATATTTTCACGACATAATGATGAGAGTGAGCTAGAGTCTGTTTATCTCCTCCCATATTGTGCACACCATATGAAAACAATATTAAATAAAATATTCATCTGAACTTACTTCGTAATATGCAGTCGCCATCCTCGCAATAACCTCGACGGTATCGGAATACACAAAATATTCTAAAATTTGAATCTAAAAATAAAAACAGCGCTATCAGATTCCGCCGTTACTAATTCAAAAGTGCTCCGTCGCCTTACGTTTTCACTTTTCAACTGCGGTGTGAAATCCGGTTACCGTAGTTCGAATCTATCAGATGGGGAGGATGTTAAATAAGTTACTGTATGACTGTGGTAGAACAAGTTTTACTCATTCGCGTGCACTTACTTTACGCTGTACGCATGTTTATGATTCACATTCGTTACGTCCTTGACACTCTAATAATAGAAAAATAAAAACTTTCTGTCTGAATAATCCCCCACGCAATTTATTAAAATTTCCTCATAGCTAAAGCCAACCTAAAAGCGTGAGGTCGAGTGACACAATAAAATCGTGACCACGGACGTCACAAACCTGACGTACCCAATTATCTGGGGGGTTTTTTTCTTCTTCTTTTTCCCTGCTCAACAAAATAATTATTGTAACCTTATTTTGAATGCAACGTCACAATCTATAAAATTGAATTGGGACATTCTGCACGATAATCACGCAAAAAGTAGATGACCGGTACTAGGCACGCCTTCCGTCGCTCTTCTCCCTCTATGAGTCTATATCGTCATTCCAGCTCTTTTTTTTAATATTATACCGTATAAACTTAGCTGTTGTTTGCCAAGAAATAAATTATTCATGACCAGAGATAAACCTAGTTAATATTTAATACGAAATCGAGCTCTACAGGTGCCCTCCAGGTTGCGCTACTTATTTCATCATCCGAAAATATACAAAATCAGTTTCGAAAAAATCTACGTTCCCGTTTACAAAACTACGTGTATTGTTAAAAAAAAAAACGTTGCTCAACTTGGCAAGTAATTAACTCTTATTATTATTTTCCGAAGGCAAATACTGTATAATAATTATTAGCAATTTTTCAAATATCTATTGCGAGCATTGATTATAGCAATCAATAAAAGAAAAACCAGGCTTTGTATAAATTTAAATCCAAAAATTTAATAATTCTGAGAAAACTCTCGCAATAATTATTATCGAATTTACATCGAACAGGAAATATATTTAACGAGTGAAATACTCGGCAATTAAATTATACATAAACTTAAGTAAACTAATTACGAAAAAAAAAAAAGATAATTTATTGCTATAAAAACGTTTACATTATCTCAAAAACAATGTTCATCATCCATTAAAAAAATAAAAATAAAAAGTGTAAAAAAAATCCCAAAAAAAAAAAAAACATTTCGATTTACCAAAAAAAATAATTTTTTTTTTTTTGAATATTTATATCTGAAATGGAAATCGTCGCTTCACTTTTTCGATGATCGTGTTAGCCTAAAGAGTTCGATAATGAACAATGAGATTTGAAAATGCAAACGTCAAAAATTGAAACTATAAGAATGGTCGACTTACAATATTATAACCTCCGGTTGTCGATGTTGAATAAGGTGAAGATGAGGAGTATGGAGACGACGTGGTGTAGGGTGAAGATCCCCCCGGATAGTACGGGTTATGAGCGGCAGAGGGTGGTACTCCGGGAGCCCCGTACGATTGAGCGTAATTCTGGTACTGAGGTTGTTGACTCATCCCTGGATACTGCGCTCCGCTCTGTTGAGCTTGAGCCATGTATCCACTGGGCTGCATCGACGGATAACTGGCAGTCGGATTGACGGATGGGTACCCGGGTTGAGGAGGATAACCGGTAGAGTATCCTGGAGCCGGTTGTCCGTAGCCTTGCGGTTGCGAGTAGGCCGAGGGAGGATAACCTCCGGCGGATTGAGGCGTTGGATAAGGGCTGGATCCGTAAGGAGCCGCGGATGGAGCCGGAGGATAGGAAGGGTAAGACGGGTTCGAAGCCGGATAAGGCGTTGCATAAGGTTGTTGTTGTTGTTGCTGCTGGCCGGCGTTGTACGGTGAATAACCCGAGGTTGGTGGGTAAGCCGGTGGAACACCACCTTGGTTCGGATAAGACGGATATCCAGACATATTCTAAAAACACAAAATTTAAATAAAATTAATTACATTTTTAATAAAAATTTCGCTATACCTGTTCTTCAGGATTTAGGTTTAAACTTATTACATGTACATGTAAAGGTAAAATAATTATTACGAAAAGTTTAGCTTAAAAGACGTACATGACGCAGCCCACGTCAAATTCGAAGGAATCGTTCAAAATATTTTCAAAGGGAAATTCCAAAGAACTTAAAACAACAACAATAATTCAGATTGCGAAGGTTATTGTTGTTCGGATTTTATATTCAGATTAACTTTTGTGTCATCGAAATCTGTGCCAGCGATAAAAATTATTTTAAAGGAGAAGAAAATCCCATTACTGTATTATTATTTTCGAAACTCAAAATATTTATATTAGGCTAAACACCAAATTTTATGTCAAAAGATAAGCTTAATTTACAAATAAATTTGCGCTATTTAAAAAATTCTTTTCATAAAATATAAAGCTACTGTAGATAATAATTATAAACAGGTTCTTCGATAGTTTTCATCGAATCATTTCGACTAAACAACTGGCATTACAGTATTTTGTACGGAGCAGATGCAGCTGAGAGGCATGATTTATGCCTTCGAATTAAAACAAATAATTGATAAAAGACACGCAACTTTTCCCCCTCCCCCCATCATCTTAACGTACACGTACTTTAAACTTGTAGATAAAAATACGAAAAATGCTGAGAAACGAAGCAGCAGCCAGTTGTTCGCGAGTGTCGAGGGATTCATTTCGTTCAATTTTTGCTGACGTTTCACTTTCCCTAAATAGATTACATGTACAAAAATTATGTGGATCGCGGCCGCACCGCCGGGCTATGTCAACAAAATGCTAGCTGCCTGCCTGCCTGCTTACAAACTCCAAAACAATGATAAAAGATTATTTCGTTTCTATAACAACCCTTTACTTTTTGTGTAGATATCATACCGTAATTTTATTATAAATACCCAAGCATTATTTCGTTTAATAACAATTCAAGCATCGAAATCTGATTTAAAAACAATAACAGAAAAGTTTGGAACCCCTTTTGCCTTCACTTTTCTCATCGTGAATCAAGTCACGGAGATTCCATTTCTACTCTTAATGCTTTTCATCTCAAAATTGGTCTTTTGGAATCAATTACAATAAAATCGAGCGTTCGAAATAAGATGGGGAGGAAAAAATTTTTTTTTGTTTGTTATCGAATCGCCTCAAGTCTATGGCGAAACTGCGTCTAGCGGTAGGACTTTCGTCACATTAATTTACACACACACATTTCTGCATAGGATTAATCCTAAATTACTTAACTAAATCAAATAAATCGTAATTTAATATACACAAATATTATTATTTTGGTTTGAAAACCCTATATTATTTGTAACTTACCGAAATTGGGTTGCCGATTGTTGTTTTAAAACCGATTTGCGGCGGCGGGCATGAAGACGAAGATGGTGCGGATGGCGACGAGTACGAATATCCAGATGGATAGCTCATAGGTTTGTACTTAGAATGAATACAAAAAATCAAACTCACGTGGACCACTTTCTATGATTAGTTAACTATTGAACAATGATTGTATTAAATATTACAACCGTTAAAATTCGCGTATTAATGAGACTTACAATTTGATTGATACTGTATTATTGTCCGTCACTCTCTCTCTCCCCACACATTCCCTTCCATAAAAAAAAAACGAACAGTGACGTAGGTTCATTGACGTCAGCGATAGACTGCGTTCATCATCAACATGTGCGCATGCGTCAATGACGTGACTCACTTTTGCCTCCACACCTCGCGAATTTCGTGAGTAAATAAATCCGCAAATCAAAATAATGTGAACGAAATGTTGCAATTATTAATTGATATCCGTCAACAGTGTACTAAAATATTTTTTCATCAGAGGTCAATGGTCAACCTTAAAATAAATGTTTATAAATCACGTACTGTATACCGAAAAAATAAAATAGGTCAGTGACTTGGTAACAGCGGTATTCAGCGGCAGTTTTAAATTTTGATGCTGTGTCAATAATTTGTTTTGATAAAATTTATTGTAAAGTGCAAAAACAACTCGATCAACGATTTCCTTCGATGAAAAGCTTATTTGTTGATCAAAATTGAATGATTATTTATTATTTTTTACGCTAAAAATAATTCATTTTAATTTTTAATCTTATCTGCTTGCGGGGCCATCCCAACATTCATATTACATTATTACCGGTATGTTATTATTTTTAAATAAATCAAAATTTTAATCATAGAAAATTAATGATAAAAAAATTATTGTAACTTTAAATGGGTGGAATTATAGGACAGTGCATGGTTATAATAAAAAATCCCAAGTTACACAAAATAATTATTGTATAATTGTGCTCAAAAAACTAGAATAGCATTTATTTTTCTTTATCTACGAGTACAATTTAAATAATATTTTTGCATTTTGGTTAGCATAAATTTTTTGAGTAGGAAGGTGAGGGAGAGGTGGGAATAAAATATTTTTGTCGCAATTTGACAGAGTTTGCAATTATTACAATATACATTAATTTTATTTAAAACAAATACTGTATTATTTAAACAAATTGCAAAAGTATTAACTACTGTATTAAGAAAACCGAAAAAAAGGAATCTTAAATATTTAATTTTCATTGAAGGAAAAAACGCACACATCTTAAATTACAATACAATGTACGATACTGTATTGTCTTTTTAAAGAGAAGGACATGGCAACAGAAATTATTACATTAAATGTTATAGTAATAATTGATAGCTTGTACTGCTAACAAGTTTCATTTTTTAAAAATTTAGATATTCTATAAGACTACCGTACAAGAATTTTTTTTTAAATATATATATATTTTTTTGAGTACGGTATTTATTTTTGATGTGGTGAAAAAACTAAATCTTCCTTTTTTTAAAAGTGCAATGTTTAAAAAAAATATTTTGGGATTATTTGCGTTTACTGAATCTGGAATAAGCGTTTGACTGAAATAATTGCCTGTCAATAATTTCTGGAGAGCACGGAGTTAATTCGAAATTGAGTAGCTTGGCTTGTTTTTTAACGTTGAAAATTACCTTAGTTGTTTTAACTTTAGATACGTAATCTTTATGACTGGCTCGAACTTGATAAACTCCAGGTGTCAACAGTCGCCAATAATCTCCATCCAAACCTTCAATTGAATTTTAAATAATTAATTAAATATTACGTATTTTCATTTCAAATGTATTCAATATCCAATTGCCTGTAGTAACGTCGTGATTGATAATTCTCTGTTGATTATTGGTAATATTTTTTACAGTTATAGCCGCATTAATGATGGGCTTCCTGGTGACCGAATCAACTACTATTCCTTTAATACCTATGTGCGACTAATTTATAAAAAAAAAAATAATAATAATAATTGCTTGCGTAAAAAGTTAATATTTTTTTTTAAAAAAAAATTATTTGTTTTAAATATTATCAACTTACTAGCCACATATAATATATCAAAGCGTTTCGATTATAAACCCATTCGACTTCTAGCTCTTCAGCCGGTGGAAACTTATTGCAACTCAATTCGAGAGTAATTTCGAAGGAATTGGAAGCCAGATAATTAAAGTCTTGCATTCCTCCAGGAACGCTGTACCAAGCTGCGCCATTGGTAATCCCTCCCTGTTCAGCAAAATTTTTGGAAGCTGTATCGCAAGGAGTGCGATTTTTTTTGCTCATGAAAGCGTGAGTAGTTGCGTATGCAGAAGATAAGAACCTTGTAAAATAAATTAAAAAATTATGTTAGTAAATTATTATAGCGGGTGTCCGAGAAAATTTTGGTCAATTTCAGTTTTGCGGTATTTTACTGAGAAACTCATAAAAAAAATTTGTGTAAAAATTTGAATTTTTTTGCTAAGTGAAAAATAATGATAAAAATCAACAACAACGAAAAAAAAAGTATATTATTTTGTCAACATTACACCTTGAATTTTCTTTTTTTTTTTTGGGAGGGGGGGAGGGAGGGAGGGGGGTTCCTCAAACACTTTGTAAACAATTTTTGAACAAATCGAGACTCATACAGTAGTTGTTATTGAATAAATTAGTGTTCCAAATGGTGCGTCATTTATGTGGACATTTGGAGTAGCGAGTGCATGTTAAAAATATTTCTAGCCTCTACGCCTAACATTGGCTCATTTACATTTATTGGATTATTTTTTTATAACAAACTGAAACTGGTCAAAATTATTTTGAACATCCGGATAACTGACATTATAGATTAAATTAATTTACTTAAACGTATCGTCATCAGGTGAAACGGAATATTGCTTCATTTTTTTAGTTCTAGCTGAATCGTAAGGGTAATTAGCAACTAAATCTCCACCATGAATACAGGCGGATAATGTAAAAGGATATTTAGGATTCATAATCCAACTTAATAGAGCTCTAGTCTCTGGTTGCATCTAAAAATAAATTTCAATTACCGGTAACATTTCATTTTCAAACTCTAATTTTTTTTTTCTTTCTTATCTACTTAAATTAGTTACCGTTCGGTTTATTAAAAGGGCATAAGTCATCAAATGATTGTTAGTCGATATATTGTTCTCCTCATTACTGAATACAACTTGATCGAGATCGGGAAAATCTCGATTAAGATCAATGTCGTTGGCGTTTGGTCGGCCTAACAACCATTTGTCTGCTTTACCTTCCTGAATTCAAATATTTAATTAAAAGATTTAATTTCAAACGCGAGCAATCTAAATTATTTACCGGATCTGGTTCGTTAGCAATAGCCCAGCCATCTGGGTTCATTGATGGTAAAATATGAATCCGAGTATTATTTAACAGCAACCCAATTTCTTGGTTCCCCGCCATATATTCTTCGCATAAATAATCAATTAATTTTAATAAAAGTTCTCTGCCCAGAACTTCATTTCCGTGGATGTTGCCGACATATTTAAACTCTGGCTCCACTGATTAATCAGATTGAAAATAATTAGCTTAAAAACGAAAATTCATGTTTTAAAATAATTTATTGTATTTTTACTTACATACTTTGTGTATGCCAGGATGCGTAGAAAATTCAATAACTTGCAATGGTTTACCCTTTACACTATTATTATCCAATTTATAAAGATGAGTAATACGTGGACATTTTCGATGAACGTTTTGTAAAATACTATCAAGCTCCGCGTTATTATGATGTTTGAAGACAAAACTGGAATATGCATAGCCAGCAAATAAAAAAATTAAAAATAAAGTGAAGCAAACCACCCTCAGCTCCATTTAAAACAAATGTAAAAATTGGACCGGTCGGATGCGTTCAACAGTTTATTATTATTTTTTTTTTTATTTCTTTTCTTTTTTTATTTTTTGACGTTTCCTTTAAGCTTTAATTGTAAACATAATTAACTTCCTAAATTTTCGCGGATGCCGGTTTTCAATCTCCTTTATACCACTTGCAAAACTAAAGCAAATGAATTATATTAAAATGCTTTTACTCTTTAATTTAAATCACAAAAAGAAAAATAAAAAGGTAACATTAATCCGACTAACTTTGATGAAAATGGCAATTGTCAGTAAAGCTGATTCTAAACAAACATTTTTTTTTTTTTAAATGATTAAAATTACATAATGGGTTTCAAATTTCAACCTATTGTGATTGCAAAACTTTTTAAATACCAACATACAAATTAATATGTAAACGAGGACTCAAATTTCCGCATAGAAATAGATTTTTATTTTAAATTTGATGGTAGTAATTATTGACTATTAACTTTCTCAGGTTAGATTAAATTTAATATTCTTATTTCTTCTTTGTAAAAATACTGTAATCAATTCACAATTTTTTATTTTTTCCAATATTGTTTACAAAATAAATTAAAATTTTTAAAAAGCACATTATAATGCCGTAGGCTACGTATTTTGGAATTAAATTTTATATTATCAAAATTCAACGAAGAATGAAGGATTTCAGAGCACGCGCGTTAAATCGTACTCTGTCCCTTTCTTATAGATTGCCCGATCATTAATATTTTAAGAGCATCGGTTTTGATTAGGGGATAAAATTAAAATAGGATAAATTTTTGCTCGTGTATTGGTTTATCACGTACGTGCATGGAAGTCTCAAACTTCCGCTTATTTAGCCATTATTTTATTAATAATAAATGTTTGATTGAAAAACTTGATCCTGCCTATGGTTCTGAAGTTGTTGGACCTTAAACAATCGTAAAATTTAGCATTGCAATACTTACAAGGGGATTAGCATTCCTACTATGCTATCTCAAAGAGCTTAGTAAGTCCTCATTCAGGCACTTACAGCATCCTGTCAAGAAAGAACATGTTTTTGAAGTACCAGTACATGTATTGAATTAATAATGCTATTCCGGGCCGAATTTTTATCATTTATTATTAAGCTTTTTATATTAAGGTATTTATTATTTAGCTGGGATAGAATTCCAAATACTAAATGTAATACGCCAAAATTAAATTATCAAATTTCATAATCAGTAGGCTTATATTGTAGTACATGTACTAACATTATTTTTTAAAAACTGCAAATACTGTACAATAATTAAAAATATAGTTTGTTTTCATACATTTATCACTATTTTAAGTTATGCTTCATAATACTAGTAGAACCTACAATCTATTTGCTATGCTACAATGTAGTCTAAGCCAAGTCATTTTAATTTTTGTAATTTCTTTTCGAAATATGGCGGCAAAAAGAATTTTGTTTCGTTTATTAAATGATGGCAGCGCAGCACAAATGTGTTAGCTTGCCGCTAAATTCAAAATTACTTTACTTAACAATAAGTATCTGTAGCCATGCGAGTGTTATTTTTCGAGAGATTGACTTGGCAGATTTATACGGGAAAAATTGTTGATTGCCTTTAGGCTTTATTTATAATGTATTTGTATCATGAAATTTTGTCGTAAAACGCAAATTATTAAAAAAAAAAAAATAATAATAATTTTAAAAATTTAATATTACAGATTTAAATCAATTATTTTTGGTAGATTAAATACAATTTACGATTTAATTTTAACAACATATCAAATTTCAAAAAACAAATCTTTTTAAAAGTTTTAAATATTAATTTAATATAAATAAATTTTTTTTTCCGCCTGTATTTAAAATTCAAGTTTTAAATACGGTACTTCAAATAGCAACCAAAAATTACCTTTTTTTTTTTTTTTTAAATAAATATAACTAATAAAATAAAAAATCTATAACTCCGCTAGAACATTACACAGTAATAAAGTTTTCAGCAAAACCATGGCTTTTTAAGATTTTGATTTATCCAATCTCGAAACTCGCTAATTCTAGTATAGACTCCGTAGTGATCAGGCCTGGCACACCCTACTCCCCAAGAAACAACTCCTATTTGATACCACCGCCCGTTTGATTTGATCAAAAGCGGGCCCCCAGAATCACCCTTAATTTTTTTTTTATATATATAATTACATAAATCAGCAGTTAAAAAATAAACTTTAGTTTTACGATAATTACCTGACAAGCATCTTTACCCCCTTCTAAAAATCCGGCGCACAACATACGACTCGAAATAAGATAGGGTTTTAAACCTTTCGAGTTTTTGCATTCAGAATTGCCTACAATGGGTACTTCTAATTTATGCAGCCGTTCATTTGAAAGCCCATCAGCATCTAATATAAAAAGTTGATTTTAATTCTTTAAAAAAAAAAAAATCGAGACAACTAAATTAAATTAATTAAATATATACACATGGTACCTTCTAAAACGGCTCCCCAGCCAACTACAGTAGCGTTCGTGCCGGTATAATTTTGATTCACATTTGGTAAACAAACTGGTCTCAAAAAAAGCCCGAATGAAACTTTTTGTTTCAATCGAAGAAGAGCAATATCGTAATCAAAAGTGTCGGGATCAAAATTTGAATGCAAAATAACGTTTTCAACTTGAAAGATAATTTCCAACAACGAATCCATTACGTTATTTTCGTACATTGCTACGCTAAACAGCTGAACAAACTTTCTAAATTTCAGAATAATATATGCATTATAAATAACTTTTTTAATTAAGAAAGCTTCATAAATAACTTTTTAATTAAGCGAAAGCTAACCTTTCGACGCAGTGAGCAGCTGTCAATACGTATCTATCATTTATCAGAGATCCGCTGCAATATTTTAAATGCCAATATTTCACAACAACCTTAAATTAGAAAGTGTCAAAATATAATAATAATAATAATAATTATGAATAACAAAAAAAAAAAAATCTGATTTTCACCAGAAAAGGGAACTCATTAGCGAGTGCATCTCGGCCTCCAACAATGCGATGTCGATTGGCGAACCCACACTGGTCTGAATAATTCAGAATTACGTCAACACTATAATTATTTTATGTCTCGAGACCTAACATTTAATTTTCAAATTATTACCGCACGACATATCTTCTTCGTCTGACAAAAACATTAAAATTGTTTCATCTTGTTACAGTATTTAAAAAAAATAATATTTAAAAACTTACAAAGTTCTTCATTTTGAATTTCGTCAGGACTTGTTACGTTGACAGAAAGAATCTAAGTTGTGAAAAAAAAAAATTATTATTATATGCCATTGGAAACCGTTAATAAATGTAACGCTCTATAGGCCTACTTTATCTGGTAGAAAAGCAAATCCAAAGGAATAGGAAAAAAGTAAAATAATTAAACCCATTCGAAAGCAAATCATTTTCGATCGATTACTTGCCAGCTCCGATCTCGAATGCAAATCCGCGATAAAGAAGAGAAAAAAAAATCCAATAAAATTTTTAGTAGAAGAAAACGTTCAAAATAATAATAAAAAAAAACCTTTGCACCTAACAAATTTCAAATTAATTATAATAATTGTCTTGACAGGTTAAGGTTAAAGTCTAACAATTGTTTCTACCGATATGTCATTTTATCAAAAACTACGAGAAAAAAAAATAATCAACAATTATTATTACACTAAAATATTTATTTTAAAAAATAAAATTTAAATATAATGCAATAATCAAAATGAATAATGTAATTAGAAATTTCATTTTATAATTTTTATCAATAAGTGGATAATACGTAAACATTACAGTATATCCAATAAAATGTAATTACTGTACATACAATATACGGAATCAATAAAATATTTAGTTTAAAACCATTTTAAAATATTCGAACCTACGGTATCATACTGTAGATCTAATAAACATTTTACAATACATTTCTTTAAATTTTAAAATGTAGGTAACGCTCAGGTCATTAGAAGTGGTACAATTTCCACCCTCGATCAATCACAAGAACCCTGAAAAATGACCAAAAACAAAATAATAGTTAATACTTTAAAACAAGTTTTTCGAAATTATAACAAAACAACAATTAAGTTAAATTTCCACAGACGATGATTTGTTAAGTCATCATTTGCGAAACAAATACTGTCGGTCTAAATACAGTGCATGTACTTGGTTAAAATTTATAGCAACAAAATTTTATTCAAAAAATGTCTAGCCAATTTTAAATGCTTTTTTTTTAAAAAAAATTTTTATTTGGTTTGGTTTTGTTTGAAGCCCACTCCCGTTCGAAGACCACTTTTAGCCGGTCCTAAAGCTGGTCTCGGTACAATGATTTTACTGTAATGTCATTTAAATAAAAACTAACCCAGAGTACAATTATTATTACAGAAACCGGATTTGTTTATTCATGGTCACAAACGCGTATAAATGTAGGCCTACTCATGCATTACGTGCCATGCCATCATGCGATTCCAGCTTCTCACTACTGTATTATAGTGATGAATCTGATGATCAAACTACTGTATGGAAAGCTGCGGCAGACAACATACACATTTTTTATTACTGCATTATCAAATCAAATAAAGTCATCTGATTCCTAAATGGATAGATGAATGTGTAGGATGGGAATGGGGTTTCAGAGGCGAAAGAGAGTGAGAGTGTCGTACCCCTGTGTGTTAGTGCATGTATATTCGAAGAAATAATCATAATATTGCAAAGAAACCTAAATTAATTTGTAAAACTTTTTTTTTTCTTTTTCTAGAAAACCGAGTGTGAAATCAAAAAAGTTTTATTATACTGTACGCCTTGGAAAAAAAATATACATAGCTTTGAATTATTTTCTTGTTAACTCAATATTCTATAGGCTTGTTGCTTCGAGTTAATTTTCCGCATTTTAAACTTGAATCCAATATCGTACTGGTTCTACAATATTATACTGTAATTACAATAGTCTGTATCTTGTCGAAACCATCAATGAAACTGACAGCGCCAAAAACGGTTTTTTTAATAAACTACTAAAAAAATAAATCATTGAACTGGTACAGTAGATTAATTTAATATTTTCAGAAATATTAATTTTATTATAAACGTGCTCGTAGTTCAGCAATAATTATCACTCGTAAATACTAAATACTGTAGCTTTAATTTAAAATGATAACCGTTATTTGTAAAACGATGAATTTACTGTACCGGTTATTTTTAAATATGTAGGCTTACTGACGTATTTACTGAATAGGCTACAGCTATTGCACAAATAATAAAAACGTTTAAATTGCGGTTGCAAATTCTGTAGCATCGTGCGTTACGACCCCGCAAAGCTCTAATCCTCATTCTGATTATTAAGATCACAAGATAAGAAATAGATAAAAACGTTCTTGCTTATGACATCATTACAGCTTTAAGATTAATTAATGTTCTTTTACAACTACAGTATTTTATAAACATAAAAATTCAAATTCTAACGTCATAATTAGTTAAGCATTAGAACGTGTAAAAAAAGCTTAACCGCAAACGCTCTGGATGACTTCAATCGTTGAACAATACAGTTTTGTGTTTTTGGAGTTGAAGATGGAATTGAATTGAATTATTACACTGTAGGGGAAACTTAAGGAAGTGTAAACCGTCCTTGGCGGCACTAAATCTTGAAAATGAGGGTTACTGGGTTCACGTAATGCGCAGAGTCACGTACGTACAGAATTGAAATCTAGAACATAATTCTCTTTAAAATAAAGTGGATGGTCTATCGCATAGTTACAGTATATAAAAATAAAGATTACAACTCATGTATCAAAAATTTTATTTTTTATTTTAAAATAATAAATGCTTAAAAGCACGGATGAAACCATCACCGATCTATTAGATCAAACTACATAATTATGTAATAGGCAAAATATTTAACTATAGCAAGGTAATTATAAACAAAAAAAAAAAAATTGTAAAGCATTTACGATGCATGTATAATGTACTTGGAAAATTTGATGTAATGGACCGGTCTCTTTGTCATTTATTTCAAAGCGTCATGCATACAATCGATGAAGCACTAACGCTAATCAAATTTAATTTCCGGAAGAAAGCGATAGATAGATTTTTTTTTTATCCTTTAGATCTAAACGAGCTAAAACAAGGTTTATTACTGACGAAATTACAGTAAAGGCAAGCGAAATGTCAAATAAATGAAGTAAACGATATACTGCAGAATTCCAATAGCGATAGACAATGCTTGGATTCACCAATTATACACTATTAGAGTAGAACTTTTAGCGCCAAACTTTTCATTACCGATATAATTCGAATGCAATAAACTGTAAGTGACATTAGGATATCGGCAAAAAATGTATCAGTTAATGAAAGCGACAATAAAAATTTTGCAATTTTTTTGTAGGCTACAGTAGACCTTACTGTATCTATTATTAATACAGTGCCAGACAATGGCAATTTTTTGTAAAAAAAAAAAAAAATATTATTCGTCTATTTTTTTAAAAAAAAAAAGTTCGATTTTTTATATTATTTTCAAGAGGTGGAACAAAAAATAAGTAAAATAAAAGGGGAGAAAGCGCCAAAATTATTATTTTGGTTCCTGGTGTCATATTTCATATATACTGGTAAGCTTTTATTTTGCTGCGAGGGGATCAAAAAAAAAAAAATTGTTACTATAGCAGCCCCAAAAAAGCTTAATAAGCTATTAAATGTTATTTTTGTATCTAAACCTTTTTTTTTACAACTATTATAGCACAAATCATGGCTACAATTTAATAGTACCGGCAGCTAGTAAGGGGTGGTTCACAGGTAAAGCAGCTTTCAATCAATATTGGTTCCATAATTTGGTGTATTTTTGGTTGAATTTTTCTAAACCTACTCGTGGCAGTTTCCATGGTAAGATACCATAGCAATCTTTTAATCCACACAAAATTTATTAATTTTCTAATAAAAAAATAATAAAGATAAAGTAAATAACGAATTGCAAAAAATATCGAGGTGTGCTTTACGACTTTGTAACACAGTAATTACAAAAGTTGCCTTAACTTGAATGGTCCCCGAAGTAACATTTGTTTTCACAGTCATTCAATTTCTAAGCTCATCGAAAATAAGTTCATTGGAAAACGCATTCCATAAATCGCACTCTCTATAACTACATTTGAAAACGTCATTATAATATGCTTCACATTATAAAATAAAACAACAGTTTTTACAAAATGTTTACTCTACTTTTTTTTATATTCTTTTTCTTACAAAAATAAATTTTTATTTAATATTCAAATTACATGTATAACCAAAAACCAATACTTTTAGGCAATATTACGGTCTTCCAGAGTAAAAATGTAAATACAGTACCGGTATATATTGAATTACATGTTTTTTCATAATTTTAAAGTATAATTCAAATACTGCACTATATTTATGTTAACAAAACAAATTCAAAATTAATTATTAATCCTGTTTTAAGAAAATCATTTGCATTATTATTACTTTCAATATTGTCGTTCTTGGAACAACAACAATAAGATCACACGGTAATTAAATTGTAATCGGTTCAATGAGTTTTCAGATTGTCACTAAAAAAATTTCAATGTCGATCCGATTTAGAAAAAGCGTTTTATTTTTTCCTCACATTCATAACACAAATTGTTCAATGGCTTTTACTGTTGCTGTCCTTTTATAAACTTGCTCAAATCGGAACTAAATGTATGCGAGGGCGCCCCATAGCTTCAATTTTAGCTTGTTCGATAGAAGGCGCAAGAGCAGCGAGAGCTCATATATTATGTCAACAAGAAAAGTGATTTTGTGAGCCGTGTTTACGCCGTGAACTCTACACGACGCCCATTCAATTACAAAACTAGACAACCAAAAAGCCTTTGGCACACTTACAACTACTGTATTCATATTTCTCACATGCAGTTTATGTTTTCCAATTTATAAATTTTATTGTTTCATATTACGTTACAAACTGAATAAACTGTATACGAAATTAACAACTTGCTTTTTTCGAGCTGTAGTAAAGTAATATAAAAGTAAAAAAAAAACAACAACATTAAAAACCATTACGGAACCAATTTTTTTTTTTTAAATACGATTTAATTTCGCGAGCAAACCACTAAAACCATACAAAAACAGCAAGAAAATGATATTATATTATATGTTTTTGAATATTAAAGTTTCTACATGTATTTCATTAAAATTTTATACGCGGGTACGTCAATAGCTGGTTTGGGAATATCGGTTTCCCTAAAATTCTCCATAAAACAATTTGGAAAACGACTTTCACTTTTAAATTTTTAACTCGCATTCAAATTAGGTTGAAAACATCTTACACGTTATTCCCTGCACTATATTTTTTTTTTACGGTGGAGCTTGGTTTCAAGACCTCGGATATAACGTAACCCATAACACAACATCGTTTTCCGGAAGTCCCGCAACTATATTACACTTATAAAAATGCTCTTAAAAAATTCCACTTATAAAAAAAGTTAACTTCGGCATAATAATATTATAGCGGTTTTTACAAGATTTTTGCGTTTTTGGACCAAACTTAATGACTTATTTTTTGGTATCTTCTAAAAAAAAAACATTTAAAAAACCTTCGACGTGGTTATAATTGCGTTCAACTGTCATTTATGCCTTGACGACTGGCGGCCGCAAGGTTCAAAACAAAACTAAAATTACTGTATGTCGACCAAAAAAACTGGTAAAATTACAATATTAATAAACTACTTCTGAGAATATTGTAGTTTTATTCTTGAATTTTTTTTTTTGCTAACCATTTCAAAATAAAGTAGGTACTGTAACAGGAAATAAAAATTGAATCCTTTTAATAATGTTAAGCAATCTCTGACATACAGTAAATCTACTAATTTTTTTCTTCTTTACAAAAATAAACATTGCATAGCAGCTTTTGATAAAATAGATCAGTTTCAATAGTTTTCTTTTCTATACCGAAATTTGTTTACCCAATCTACGAGACAGATTTAGAGCGTAGAAAACAATCCCAACTTTTCATGCAGAAAAAAAAAATTTTTTTTTGACGAAAATAAAGATTATGGAACGGAAACAGAATTTCCATAAGCGTGTTTATTTTCAGCGAAAAATATCCGAGACGAAATCTTTTCATTTATCAAAAATCATTTAAAAAAAAAAAAAAATATGTCGACCTTAAATAAACCAAGTGCTCCCGCTACTGTAAATTCTCACACCATCTGGTGTGTTGTGGTAAACTCAATGCGACCAATTCAAATCTAATGGCGCGTTTAACGGTGCCGTCGTATTTTACCGGCGTTATTTTACAAGCGCACTCAAGTTATTAAAAAACTTTTATTTAAAAAAAAAAATAGACTAATCTATTTTATAAAATGTTCATTTAAAAGTCAAAGCAAATATAAAGCGCATAATTATATTTACACATTATATTTAATCTATACTCATCTAAATATAAGATTTAAAAAAAAAAAAAAAACTAATTAACTGTTTACGATTAAAGAAAACCGTCATTTTGGATTTGCATTTTTAAATTAGATGTAGTCTACAGCATAAACATATTTCATATGATTAACTCGCGCATTATTAATCAATCGATAGCCATCTTTCTCTTCCCAATCGTACTATTCTCGGAGATATTGACGCCATCACTATTTTTTTTAATCATATATTCATATAGCTGCACAGTTGCTAACATGTCAATGTGGTTTTGAAAATCTTGCTGGCATATCGATGAAACTGCGCTATTGCAGTTTTAATACGCGAAGTCCTCAAATTTAAGTGCTCCCCAAGTATAAATAATTTACCGTCTCTGTTGCATTTATTTCAACTCTCGCTTCATTTTATGCGACACACAATACATAATAGACTCGCGCCGCATAATCGTTAACCATTAAATAGTACGCATATTCATTAAAATTGCATCTATTTTCAAATAGACATCAACAAGCCAATAATAACGACCAAGCATTTAAATTAGCTGATTAATTTTCTGGAAAATGGAGATATGTCGTGGATTTCGAATGAAAAAATCAATATTAATTCATGTACAGTAATTCGAAACTTTTAAACATTAAAACTTGTCAGTTTAATTTTTAAATTAGAAAACCATTTATACGAGTTTATAAGTTTTGGTCATAATTATTACTCGTCTTTAGACTTCAAAGTCTTCACTACCGCGGCAATCAAGCTAATATTATTAAGACTAAATTTTAATTAGTAGGAACAAAATAAAAGCATCGGTAATTTCATTAGCGGAGAAGTTTACATTCGATCAATTTTCTGCTTATTAAATAAAGTAAATCGATCAATGTAAAGAAGGCGGCAAAAATTCAATAAAGAAATGTAATTACTTTTATCAGAATTTTTTAATCTCTTCGCAGCTATCGTCAATTTCTTATTTAGTTAAACTGGACGAATAAACGCAGAAAAAAAAACCTTGCAAAACGTTTTTCGGGCAGTCCCCTTTGGCAATAATCACGACTCACGAATAAAGAGAGTATAATGATAAAAGCAAATTGGAAATGTGGAAATGCTGCGTATATTTCTAAATATAATTCGCTTGCGTGCACTCTTCACAACCATGTACGCGTTGTATATAGGCTAGATAATTAACTGCAACCTATTGGTGGCAATCTGGCTCTTTGGAACTCTTTGCCGCAAGTACTGGATACCGAAATCTTTGGTACTATGTAAATAGGATGTGTAATGCATGGAATATCAATTGTAGCTTTTTTTTTTTTTTTAGATTTTTATGACGGCCTACTTATTTACATACATATTGCCATCTATATTTAATGCTTGATTTAATATTGCTACTATCCGGTAGAGCTTTGATATCAAAATTTAATTCAAATAGGTGTTCAACTGGAGCTCACCAGCCTGTATTACACCAATCATTTCTGAATTGGTAAATAAGACAAATATCTGGGGGCCGCCGTAGTAAAATCCGGGCCTCGTATTTTTGATTGGCTAGTTTTGCAAAAAAAAATAATCAATAATTTGTCTACATTTGCCTTCAGTGTACCGTCCCCCCCCCCCCTCCCCAATTGTGCAAAATTAAAAAAAAAGAGAAGAAGGGTAAACGCAAAAGTAATTTCTTGCTTTCCAGGCGTGATATTTCGCTGTCTCAATAATTTTGTTTCTCGGATGCCCCAAAATTATTTTGACCTAAGGTCCCAAGAGAGTTAACTCCGGCACTGACGCCAATGGAATATTTGAACAGCATCAGATGCACAACCTGATGACGACTTGATCTTGTTAGCGTAAATAATGTAAGATATACTGTATAATAATAATAAAAAAAACGACAATAAAAGACAAACAATGAACGGACACGAAAGAAGGTAAAAATAAAAGAGCGACAGGAGATGAACCTATTCCACCTTTTTTCCACCCTACGTGATAGACAGGAATCAGAAAATCATTATCCGAAGCGTTGGCGAAAACCTCGAACTGTTTTGGAGTTTGAGCCAATGTTAAGTACAAGTACTCTACACTTATTCAAATGCACTTTTTTGTCTCTTCTTTTTCTTGGTCAATACTTCGCCCAATCCAAATCTCAACCGCCCACAGGCCTTCCCATGATTGAATAGAAAAGTAAGGGAAACTTTTTTGGCGCTAATGTGCAACGCGCTATTGAATGACATGGAAATCAATTGGATTTATCACTATTTGTAAACCTCACGACTCGTAAAACGTTTTTTCTCCCACGTTAATGTGATAAGACGTTGAGTGAGTGGGCAACTGGTGTTAAGTCTACGCAGGCGCATAACACTTTATCGAGATTTAAGCAATTGTCCTTTTTCTGTCAACACTCTTCAAACTCATTAAACATTAAAATGTTAAAAGAAAATGCGCAGCTAAGGGGATATGTCGATTCTATAAAAGGTAATAAAACTATTCAATCGAAAAGTCCTTTCAAGTTTACTTTTACAAAATCATTTACAAGGAAAATTACATCAGCTTTTGTAAAAAAATATACAACTTTTCAATTTGAATATTATGCAATAAAACGTTTGCCTCGCAAATGGTTTTGAATGAGCGTTTTAAGTTGGACCCATAAATCCAATTTAAACGTGCAATATTTTATTTATCAATCCATTGCAAATGCCCATTTAGCTTGGTCAAATCAAATTATTAACAATATTATAATAATTATGTTCCACATTTTTCTAAGTAAAATCTTGAAAAATTGTTTCATTTATTCCATATTTAATTTTCCAATTTTTTTGTAATAAAGTATTTTAAAGCCTAATGAGACGTTACGATCAAAGTATTTTTGAAGATGCTGTAGATTTTAAATTATATACCTTTCAACAATTTCATCAAGATAAGTTCTTTCAATGATTGTGAAATACGATGCGAAATTATTCTTGACGACTGACTATTCAGGAGCAAAACGATGATCTCTTTTCCTTTTTCCATCATCCCCTTCGTGCCCATTCTTCCTTCTCAAAACATTTTTTTATTATACTGTATACACGTATATTTGTCTTCCACATTTTCACTGAAAATGTATTTTTCTTGTGCGAGTCAAAAGATTCCCTCGAGTTTTGTGAAAAAACACAAGACTGCCAAAGCAGTCAATTGCAACCGAACATCCAATTCTTTGCTTTAATTTGAAGCCGTTTACTTTGACAAAAGCTTCGTCTAAATTCAATAGACAAGCTATTTTATCAACACTTTTTTTTTCACACACTCTAGCCCACTTTATAGCGCTCGATTAAAATAACACCATAGACGACATTTGGTTTTGTTGATGCAAAGAATATGAATGTAATATTCCTCATCCAATCCGCTTTTTTTCAGCCCCCTCAAATTCTCTCGCTTTGTCTCTTTCTCAGCAGGAATCACTCCCACCCCAATACATAATGATTATTATCATTGCCAAGTTGAATGGATTTAAACCAGAATTACCTTTTGCTAGTACTATTTTGTCACTATAATATCGTAATTAAAATAAAAATATATTAAAAAAATCCACTTTCAAACGCATCTAATAAAGAAAACCAATTCGAAAAACATCAAGAAAATTAATATACATGTTCATAACAGAAATTTGCTATTTTCGTAAAATGAAAATGACTTTTGAAATGCGGATACCGGTACCTGTAATGAGATAAAACCTTAGTGTCAATCAAGTATTTTTACTTGCTTTCTAGATTCATTAATAGTATAGTATCGTAAATTTAATTCGCTTAAATCAAGTGAAACCGGTGACTTTGATTTATAATTTAAAAATCTACGAGTATGATTTACCTAATATGTATAAAAAAAAAAATTAAAATAAATGCGCTAACGTTATAGCTTTTACATCATAATTATACAGTATATTATGACACTTCAGTGATCATTTCGTTTGATGTAACCATCATTTTTACCTCATAGGAATCACTTTAAGGCGTCATAATATGAACGTCATAATCGTATAGGCTAAATTCCATTTTGAGAAAAATATTGAAGAAAACTTCGGAAATTCAAAAAATGTCAATTTAAATAAAAAGGATACCGTAAGCCAACACGAAAGTACCCGGAGCCAGTCAAATGATTGAACGTTAATCGATATTAACAGTTGCCGTAAGAGGACAAAATGCAAAAATGAAATATGACAGAAAAGCGGCAAAAATTGATATGAGAAAAAAAAAGTAATACCCTCACTAAATCGCTATCTACACGTAGGTAGCCTACGTATAACCAGAAGCGTTTGCAAAAGAGGGATATTACTTTGACAGAACCCTTCTTGCATTTTCAGTTCGTAATGCTGACGAAAACAGCAGCTAAAATTACCTTTCGATGACACCCGAATAGTTCGCGGTGCAAACATCAAAATGTATTGCAGTATTTATACCATAAGACATACTCTTCCATACCCTGTAACTAATCACCTGCAGAAAGCTCCTCTTTAAGAAATACATGTACTGTATTGAAAAATATGCCTACTGGTATTCTGCCTTCGGTATTCTTTTTTAAGCTGATAATGTTTCCCAGTTTGTAGTTATCACCTTAATATACAGTGTTATACCCATTACAAGCAAGTAAATTTGTTCTAGATACTTGTTGAAGAAATTTTAAACACGTTCACCACATTCAAAAGAGATAGTTGGAAATTTTAGAATTTTTATGCTTTCAACGCATTTTCACCTTAATATGTATAAGGTAAGCCTACGTGTTTAGCGTAAAAAGTTACAAAATTTACGTGATCATTTTTCCAATAAATCGATGCATCATGTTTCATCGAAAATTCATCAATTTATATTTTTTTCCCTACCTCAATCGTCAATAAATCTGATGTTTTATGCATCTATCCAGCGTCGGTTACCATAATACTCAATTCAAATATCCAGGAGGCTCAACCAAAAAAAAATTGCAAATAATAAAAAAAAAATTTCAAAAAAAAAAAAAATTTCAAAAAAAAGTTTTTTTTACATGTAAAGAAAAAAAAAAAAGAAAAATTTGTAAAAAAAAAATTTACAAAAAAAAAGATAAAATTTGTCAAAAAAAAAAAAATTTTTTTTAAAATAAAAATTTGTACAAAAAAAAAAAAAAGTTTTACCAGCCCACATTTTTTTATTTATTTTTTTTTTTACATTTTTTTTTTTTTTGGTTAAGCCTCCTGGGTCACCATTCAAGTGCAATTAAAGCTTTATGATATGACAGCATAAAACAATAGAATATACCGTAGTCTAAAAAAACTTACGACTGTACATTAAATTACTTAAATCAATAGACAACGCACGTTGCAACATGTACATCACCTAATTCAAAATTTTGCACTTTATATTAAGAAACTTGCTCGAAAATACAATCTTGTACATTTATTGCACTCATGTTAGCTGCACTTCATGATAAGAAACATATTTTTGCTATGACACAACACTCAAAACGATCAATAAAAATTAATATATTTTTCTTTCTTGCCAATAACGCCTACCCGATGAATATTAAAAAACAATATTAAATTAATTTAATAAAATTAATAAAAGTGTAAATATTTGTCGCTACTACTCGTACAGTACATTTCTCGGCTTTCCTAACAAAAAGCTCCAGTGAATGCGCAGTAACAATTCTCGAAGAGTTCAATTCGATGCTCAAAATTACTTTCCTGGGACACCCTCGAGAGATGTGGATATCCAGGAGAAAACACAATTGATCCGAGCCTATGTCGCAAACCAGTCTAAGCAGTACAACATAATAATAAAAATCAAACTTTTAAATTTAATTTAATAGGAAAGTAATTTAATACCGGCATGCAAAAACAGTTCTGTACAAGTAATAAAATAAAATTACTTATGCGTCAGTATACGACTTCATGTTATTGTTGTACTTAAGAAGCTACTCTTATCCGCAAAAAAAAATTATAAAACTATGGCAACATTTGACTACGTTGCATAATAATTATAATAAAAATAGATAGTACATGACATTGTCAATTGACAATGTGTCATCGCTAGATGTTTGGATTTAGCGGTCTTTACAGTTACTATAACAACCCAAAACTATCAGTTTAAGACTAAAATCTCAATATTTTTTCTTCTTCTTGTTATTGGTTGTTTTTTTTTTTTTGTTTTGTTTTGAACATCAACTTTAAGGTTTTCTTCAAATTAATAATCTTAGCAACCAGAAAAATAGATTAAGCATTAAATAGATTAAGCAAAGTTTAGAAAACACGTCTCTATGTAATTGGATAGTTCCAATGATGTTGATTGCCGGTACCCGCACGAGTTTATTTTTCTTAATGCTCTTTTTTTTTAAAAAAAAAAAAAAAATGAGAACCTTGACAACAACAACAACAACAAAAAAAAAAATTATAATTAACGGTTCCGTTGTTTACGTTGTAGAAAATCAAAGTTGCTGCGTGAGATTTTAAATAACGAGTTGCTGCTTAACTTATGAGCCAGAAAAAAAAAATCTAGTACAATTTCCACGCAGCTTTGTTTATTACACAAAAGCAGAAAGCAAGCTAAGAAAATTCTGAGAAATTAAAATTAATGTGTATCGCGGCGCAATAACTCTTGATGAAAGCTAGATGCTTGATTATACTTATCTTACTCAAACACAACTTTTACTCAACAATTTAAGCGTAACGAACGAGTGATAGCTTCAATTATTTAAGCCTGCTATAAAACATTTAATTGTTTAATAGCAAATAAAATTGCAATCCGAGACTTTCACTTAAAAAAGCGATTCAAGAACGGAAATACAGCGCAAGTAATGAATGAATAATTAACACTAAAATAACAGCTCTTTTGTCGCTAAGCGAAAGAATAGAAGACTGTAGATGAGCTTTGAATCATTTTACCCTTCTTTAAAAAAATAAAAATAGTATTTAATTAAATATGTCATTCTCATTAATATTACCAAGATTAAATATTTAACATTAACAAAAAAAAAAAAAAAAAAACACTTAACCTGAGTATCAAACTTTTTGCAGTTTTGCAATAAAACTATTGAAATTAACTCATTTCATCAATAAAGCACTTGTCATAAATAGATATTTAAAACGTTTGCGAAAATAAAAAAAATACACTTATCTGAATGCGGCCAAACTGATAAATGAAAACACTTTGACTACCCCATTTTATAATTACAGTAGACACTATGGAATAATGCCAATTGAAACACGAAGCGCGTGGCATTTATACTGTACAATTGAATATTGTGTTTTCATTTTACTGTGAAACCCGACTTGATCCGAGTGTTGGAATTATCATGAGGAGATGGGGTCACAAGAGCTCACATAATGTAATGTTTCAAAGTATAAACTGTCAAGATTTGTTAAGCAGGAACAATTTTCACTTTTTCAACTAAATGTTTGACTATTTTGCTCTTTTCTCAGAAAATTAAACTTTTTCATTAAAAAAAAAAAAATGTGTGAATAATTTTTTTTAAACTTGAAAAATTTTCTGCAAAAAAATTCAATTTGGTTGGAAATTTATAATACAGGTGAAATTATTCTTGTTTTCGTACAATGTCACCGTTTCTTATCTCAGAAATTTCTACTTAGTTCGTAAATATTTTTCAATCCAAATATGGTAATGCACATTTTCTTTTTCAAAAAAAAAAAAAAAAACAACTTATACCGGTAGTCTACTTGAAGAAAAAAAAAAGTTTATTTTTCGGTAAATTTATTCATTGTTTCTTTCTAAAAAAAAGTATAACATTTATGAATACCAGTATTTTAAAAATTGCGCATTTTCATTTAAAAATCTATAGGCCTACTTTTTATTCGAAAAATACCTCAAATGAAATAAACAAACTTTTCATTTTCAATAAATTTTCTTTTATCGTTTTTTTTTTTTTTTTATTAAAAAAAAAAACATCGAATATTTCTCCAAAATGCTTCAATTTTTATCCAGAAAAGATCAAATTTTCAAAAGTACCATCTTACATCTTCTTCAAGATATTGGTTAAATAATAAAAAAGGTATAAAATCTTGATTATTTTTTTTTTTTTTTGCTCGTCGTTCAACTGCGGTTATGAATAAAATAACGACTCCACATAGTTTATTCTAGCGTGCGTTTTCACCATCGCATTCGTTTGAAAGAGACCGACGGCTGCTGACCCCCACTGTATATAATAATGTTTATTCTCATAACGAAGGAGCACTTCCTCTTTTATACCAACTAGACCACAACCGACTGGCACAATCATATTCGGACATCTTTTTAATTTTTCGTTGATATCAGATCTCTTAATCCTCAGTGCTTTTTTGTTTGTTTGTTTGTTTTGTCATGTACAGAACGGTATAATTATATCAATCAAAAATAAATTAAAAAAAAAAAAATTGCGCTCCCAACACACATAAGCCTACCCAAATTTCAGATACAATTTCTGGTTCATTAATTTTTGAAAACATTTTATTTCTAATAAAGCACATTTTAATTTAAGGCAATTTTGATTTCAAACAGTACCATTATGATTCGCCCACGCATTAGTCATCACCATTTATGTGTTTCAAAAAGAAGAACAAAAATACATAAAAAAAACTTGAATGTGATTGTAGTTAAACTTGAAGGTGCTATTTCAAGCGATCCGAACGGAAGCTATATGATTAATGATTGAGATAAAGCGCAATAATTCTTAAATAGACATGAAACTCCTTCACCCTTCGCCACCCTCTCCCCCCAAAAAAATGCTTCCAAAATGAGTATCTCTCCTCTGTATATCTATTTATAAATGGAAAAGTCAAGCCGTAATGACGTCGATGAGTATATATCATCTCACTACGTTGTACATCAGAAGCCCATTTCACGCGCGTGAAGTAACAATGCGATTCTCATTCTTCCCTATACATTTCAACCACAATGCAGTTGTAATATAGAAGGGGGGGGGGGGAAGATAGGATAGTTTCGGAAATATCCATACGAACATTGAAACATCTTCGCTTCCACTATGAAAAATACTGTTCCAACGCCGATCAGATAAATATCCCAACACATCCCAATCGTTATCCGATGTAGAACAAAATAAATGCTCATCGATCTGCCCAAGATAAGTTTCGTAATTCGTTAGTGTAAAATGATACGGGCATTAAAACACACGTAGCCGAGGCGTCGACCACTGAATATTTCCTTCATCTAAAACAACTGCAGCTGTTCAAAATTATTTGGGCCGGCGCACCCATAGAAGCACAACTTTAAAATTAAAGTGTTGTACACTTGCGCTAGTGAAAAGATTAAGAAAAAGTGTGTTAAGGCGCTTATAATTTTCGCAAAAAATGGCAAAAACTTGTTAATTTTTCTAATAACATTTTGCGCCTCGTAATCTTGACGCTTTTGTTTCATCATTTCTACCGTACTCACTTTGTGTAAAGTCGAAGTTGGTAATTTTGTTAAGGGAAAGGGGTGGGGCGCAAGTTATTTGTTTTTCCTAGAGCGTCAAATAGTCATGCGCCATCCCTAATAAAAATATGTAAATCTTTTATTTTTTTTTCATTTTAGAATACAGTGTGCAGTATGGAAATAAACTAAATATTTGAAAAAATACACCAAATGTAATAATAAGCAAAAGTAAATAACCCTTCATCCTTTATTGCATATTTTTCTTTTTTCTTCTAAATTGTAATTTGGAAAAATATAACTAAGTTTGTCTGCAAAATATGACTTTGGAAAAATTTTAACATTCGAGTATGCATAGGCTCACAAAAGATTTTGTATTAAAAACAAAATAAACAAGCAATAAAAAAGCTGAGATTTTAAGTACCGGTAATAGCTATTTTGCCTAGCAAAATAAAAACAAAAGATACGGTACAAAAGCAAGAAAGTTGCCTATTATTTTTCATCATCAAACATTTAATCAGAAATTGACGCAGCTGCATTTAACCACCCCAAAAAAAATAAATAGTCTGCTTAAACGATGATTACTTTACCGAATTCATCTAGCTTCCGTTACTGATATAGCCAAGCTTAGTAAATGTCTTTTTTATGCAAAAAAAAACCAACTCCCAGTTAAATCAAACAACTGTTAAATCACAAAACTAAACTTCGTTTTTATGGATTATCATTATGTTTGTGTGTATAATAATTATGATGTATGTGATGTTCAGTTTGTATATAACATTTTAATGGGAGAAGAAATGTTTTGATTTTCAGTGTGCATAATTTAAAAAAAACAAAAAAAAAAACTTTCAAATAAATAAATGCACACTACAAAATAAAAATTGCTGTATAAATTTTTTTTAAAAAAAAAAAACGATATAGCAATAGGATCATTCTGACGACAGCAAATTTATATAAAAAAAAATGCGAGTATTTTGTACATTATTTTTGATTTCAAGATAAATTAATCCGTCGTCATCCCGTTGACTACCACTATACTCTAATTGTATAAAAATTATACTGTATTTTTTAATATTGAAAACTTACCATAAAAATTAAAATGGGAATAGTAAAGCTCGGAGGATCCGTAAAATTTGAATATGATAAACATAAAAAAATTGCAATTTTTCTAATTTCAACATTATCCGCATTATCGACATAACCGACGTTTTAACGTTAAGCAATTAACCTGCGTATAGTTCAGATAACCTACTCTTTCCTTGCCATATCTTTTTCTCAGATACAATGTAAGTGCACACTGACACTGCACCATACATTGTAGTAGTTTTCTATCTACTCTTTAAGAAACAGTATACTTCCGATGTAATGTCCAATTTTATAAAGAAAATTAGAGTCGCCGTTATAAAAGAATGCAGCTTTCAATCTTCTTAGGAGAAATAATTTTCCAAGAACTCGAAATTTTAATTTAGAAAGCCATTAGTTGAAGCCAAGATAAAAGCTAATGCATTGTAATAAAAAAAACCGCAAAAATATCAAAATAAAAGTCATTTTGAATAAGAATTACCAGCTCCAGTTTAAAAAAAATCATTCTGCTAAAGAAAATAGTTGAGGTAAAATCCACAAAATTAATGAGTGTAACTAAAGTGCAAATTGTTGTTTTTTTTTTTTTTTTAAAAAAAGAAATTGTTGCTTCAGACTCATATATTAAACTAGCGTATGCAATGTAAAAAGATTTTCCTTCATATTTTTTAATTGGAAATAATAATTATCTTTCAATATTAGCTTTCCTATTTTTATTTTTTTTTTCATCAAAAATAAACAGCTGCATGTATAAACGTTTCAATTAACATTCTCACAAAATCCTACTGTGCAATAGAACCTCGATTAACCCGATGAAACAGACAACTTCTCCCCCCATGCAGTAACGAAATTAAAGGAATATTTAATAAAAATCAAATATACTGTACGATTTATCATTATTAATTAAATTTCTATTTCGAAAATAATATGCGCCAAATTTGTTATTGGTTGATTCATTTGAATGCTGATGAAAAGAAATAAAGCTTAAACCGTAAAAAAAAAAAAAAATTCAAGTAAAAAATACATACAGTACCGTATTTAATTTAACATTTTTTTTTCTAAATTAAGCTTCAGTTAAATTAAATGTTGTATGTAAGTCGATACAGGATGCACAAAATTTGCAAGTTTCCAACTCTTGCCTCTCCTTATTTTTCTATGAGTTCTACGACAAACAAAATAAAGCCGAAAATCACATCATTATAAATTATTATTCATCATTATTCAAATAAAGAAATCCAAACTAATTAGATTATTTACAAACAGTGGATTATACTGTAGAAGATCAAATTATGTACCCTTTATTATATCATATTTTCGTTAATAATTTTTAACACTCTCAGTAGCTAGCATGCAGTATTACTTTCTGCAAATAAGTTTTAAAAAAATAATAAGAAACGAATTTATTAATTATACGAGTATAACCCAATCAATAATAATTTATTGTTTATGTTTTCCTGGTTATTAATTGTTAAGTAGTGAACTCAGTAAAACCAAACAAAAGATTAAGTTTCTGTTTGTTATTTATTTTGTTGCAAATACAATCATGTAAAAATATGAATAAATGATATATTTTATATAATTTCAGCTCAAAACGAACGGCGCAAATAGTTTTGATGTTATCTTGTAAGCTATATACCTTATTTAATTTTAGTTGTTTATTTATTCGTTTAATAATACTGCAGTTATTTAGTAGGCTACTTCAGTCATTTCAAATAGTTAAGATTTAAAATTGACTGTTTTTATTTTAATAGCATGATCGAAGATGCATCCTTTATCAATACGGTATAATGATATAGGTACTAATAATGTATTTTATTCATATTAGTACTTAGTTTCTTTTATTCCCTCCCTCCTGCTTGCCACACAGGTCTAATAAAAATCCAAGTGTATGGGTCTACAAATGGTAACAAAATAATATATTAAATCAATAATCGTAGGATATTAATTATGAATGTCTATGTACTCGCAGTTAGTTCTGTGTTACATTAAGTGTGATAGATTAATATTGAAAGCCTCCCCCCTCCATATACTCATGTATTACGTGCAAAGATATTACTAATTTGATGTCTCAATTTTAGGAAGCGATTGCAATGCTCATTGCTCAAATGTAATTTATGTCAAACGGGTACCTTGAAATCCATTTATTCAGTTTCCAAGGCGACAAATATTATAAAGCAACAGCCAAAAGGAAAATTCTAGATTTCCCAAAGCAATACACAGTAGCCTACCTTATAAAGTTATATTATACAATATCAGAAGCGTGTAGAAAACGTACATGACACCAGGATAGTTCTTAAATTGTGGCGCAAAACCGCTTTCTCACTCCTGACTATGATGTTAATTGACCAGAGCGGTATAAAATTATAAAAAATAAGAGCGGAAGAAATAAGCGTAAAGATTGCGAGTAGCAAATTGTAATGTCACTTTTTACTAATTTATTGAGCTTTATGTGTAAACTTTTCTCTGTTTTGTCGCCCCTTGCGGCGCCCCTGCGGCGCCTGGGGGTTCATCGGTACGACACTGTTCTTACAAATCACATAAAGAAACTGCCTTAGTGCAATTCAAGAATTTCTAATAATGAAATTGGGCACTCACTCCTTAGCGGAGATTGATAGCAATTTTGAGAAAATTATTATCGAAGTCTCTCAGGTTGGAAATCAGGCCAAAATGCAACTGCGTGAACGAATGGTCTCTAACCCATAAGTGCGTTGCCCCAAAAGTGCACTGGGCTGCACTTTGGTCAAAAGGGCGCTAAAAGTAAAGTGCTTTTGCTGAAAGTGAATTGAGACGAAATAGTCGAGCAACTCAATACCTAATAAGCTGCCATTATACCGCCATTATATGCCAAGTACCGGTAAGTTGTAACAATAAAGTTTGTGAAATTAGAGAGTTTGCGGTTAAACTTTTTTTGTCCGGTTTTCTTAAGCTTAAATGACGTTTCAAAATTAAACCCGTCAACAGACATTGTCTTTACAAGTCTGTTAAGGTTTTTCTGAAATAAACAATTCAATTATGTGCGATGATAAAATAATAAATTTATAAAAAAAAAAAATTGTGTTTGTATTTTTTAAATGCTTTGAATAAACATTAAAATTTTAAACTCTGACGACATAATGTACCTAGCAATTGAAACCTCAAATAAACTAATTTTCTAATTTCCCCTACAGTAAGCTATATACCGGTAGTTTGAAAACAAGTTTAAAATGCGTCAATGACGATGATAAGTGACGTCTAAAAGCGCAATTGATTTACAAAATATTCCAGGTTCGTATTCTATTCATTATCATGCATTATTTGTAGTGTCTCATCTTATTTACATAGAACCAAACTTAGTGTGCAATGTAGCCTACGTGTCACGTAAATCGCTCAATAAAATGCTAAAACGTTCAACAATGCCGATAAGTTCACACCTATAAAGCAAAATGGAAATAAGAAAGAAGTAAAGACATCAAATGAACCTAATTTAAAAGTAAAATAGACGAATTAAATTTTTTTCCTTACCAGATTCCACTCTCACGGATCCAGTAGCACTGCAGATGATAAAAAGAAGCACACGCGCCATTAAGTTCGGTACGGTATGTGAAATAGAGGTTATTTTCATTCAATTGAACGTCCTCCCGTCGAGTATTAAAGCAGTTAACAGAGTCATAATTTAAACACCGAAAAGCACGCACACCAAGTTTTTTTTTTTTTTTTGACAGTACCGGTATAAAGGAACAAAAATATTAAGAAAAAAAATGTTTGAAGAAGTTGTGGGCGGAGTTCATAAGCCCGAAGTAAATGTAACTGCGCTGACATCATTATCCATCACGTGCTCTCTTCGCCAATGTCGGGTTTTGTGAAATTCAGATCTACGAATAGTGCTTCGAGAATAGTCATCATAAGTAGCCCCGATTGTTCCGCAACATTTTCGCGTTTTCATTATAGCTACAAAACCGGTCCGGAATTTATTATTGAAAAACGCGTAAAGAATCGGGTTGATGCAGCTGTTAGCCGAGCCTAACCACTGAGCTAGAGGCGTCATGATGCCCAATAGATACTCATCATCAGGCGTCACTTCGGCTCCTAATTTGAGCCTAGCAAAGAGAATATATAGCGGCAACCATGACAACATGAATAGAATGACGACCACCACCAACATTTTCACCACTTTGACTTTGGATTTTTGAATCATGAGGTCCATGTGAGCTCCTTGAGTCTCTCCGGGAATACTTCGACTCCACACTCTTATCCAAATCATTATGTAACAATAAGATATGACTATCAACGGAAGAATGTAACACAGCAACAGATTGCCGATCACGAAGTAATTTTTCGCAGCTTCCACGCTGGGCCACTTTTCCAAACAAATTATGACATTGTATTCGGGATAGTCGGGTTCGATAACTTCCAGTTCAAAATACATTGCCCACGGCACCGGGATTACTAGCGCTACTACCCACATGACGATTATCACGATTTTAGCGCGAGTTCTGGTAATTTGACAGCGCATTGGGAAACAGATTGCCAAAAACCTATAAAAAAAAAAAAAACAAAACATAACAAAATAAGTTATAATTATGCAAATAAATAATAACTTAATTAGCCCTGAAACAAATTAATCAAGAGATGTGATCAATATAAGATCTCGTGCACCGTAATGTACAGTAGGTTTGCGTGTACACTGCTTGAACTTGTCCCTAATCGCTTCATTAATTATAGTATTTGTTCTAGCACTAGAGCTATCAGTAATTTATCATCATGATTAATAATGTTTACAAGGGGGCTTCGGTATTAAATAATAATAATAAAAAAAAAGACTTCACAGAATCATATTTCACATACATTCTTACATTTCACGCATTTGACGCGGTGTCAATTAAAATCTGTCAAGATACTTAAAGCGAACAATCAAGAAGATATCATCTCTTTAGTTGAAAAAGTAATAAAAGTTCTTCTCATCGCCATCTGACACTCTAGAAAAAAGGAGTGATCGACTTGACGTAATTCAACAGCATTATGCGCCAAAGATTTTATATCACGTTCGACACTAGCAGCTGCTTATAATAACCGCAAACGACGACGCGCTATAATTTGAACGAAGAAGACTGTTTTCGGAAAAGTTGAAACTAAATTGATCGAAGAAAAAAAAAATCTTCCGCTTATGTTACACAAAATTAAATCCGATGATGTTATAATTAGGTGTTATCAGTTTCGGTTAACTGTCAATTAATAATATAGTTTCTAATACGAAAGCGTAATGCCAATGAACAACAGTAGCGGGATTGTTCTGCTTTATAAATGTGCTGGATAGAAGCTCCGAAAGGTGCTCTTCCACTTTGGATACCATAATAATTTTTTTTTGTTTTGTTTTGTTTTGTTTTGGAAGCTGCATGCAGAAGCTATAGACGAAGCTCGTATATAGTCGTTAAGAACAATTTTTAATTTGCGCCGTATACGATTTAATAAGTACCGATACTTACTATTTATCCAGTTATTTTCAACCAATTTTAAAAATAATTATTTTTTAAGAGAAGAGTAGGTCTACTGCCTGTTCTCCTCTTAACATAATTATTTTTATAGCAGGCAAAAAGAACTTGCTTTTAATTTTTAATTTACTTTTTAATTTCACCTTTAACTTATGAATTTAGGTAAGAAATAATTTTTTTTTAAATGGTGTTGCTTGATGACTAATTTTTTTTTAAAAAAAAAAGGTTGAAACAATTTGAAAAGCGCATGTTTCACGAGAGATAAACGTGACAACATTGTGTTTCATCTGTTGAAATATATTTTATGTAGGTAATTCTATTTCCTTTCACAATGCAAAAGTAGCGTAACATAACAGAAACTGATAGGGCTTATTTTTACAAACATATTTTGGTAAATCGATATTCGATGTATGTGAAACCAAACCCTACCGGCAAGTTTAACCTTTTATTTTTTTTTCAAAATATATCCACGTAAAAAAAAAAAAAAAAAAAACAAGAAAAAAAGAGTTTTTCCTTTGCTATTGACAAAAAAACCTCACACACTCTGAGTTTTGAGTTAAAAGACTTGGTTATACAAGTAGCATATTCGTTCCCAACTTCCCAAGCCCTTTACCATAAACACAATAAACCTCTTAGGAGTTTGCCAACATTGTTCGCGCCAAAATATTCGTAAAATCGCACTTCAAAGAAGAAAAAAATTCCAAGCGCCTCATCACCTACTATTCAAGTTTGATAATATGATTAAATCATATACCGAGTGAAATAAAAAAAAATTATTGTACAGTACGGCGTTAACAAAATGCAAGTGAAAAATGCCGAAAGTTTAGTAATCACAAGTTTTGAATAAAATCGACTATCAAAATTAAAAATTAAGTAGATCAAACGTTAGAAGCTTTTATCTTATTTATATACTGTATATAAAAAAACAATTTTTTTAAAAAAATCGAAATTGAATTTTTTTTTGCTCAAATATGTAAACTTTTGCATAAAATAATTTTATCCAGAGCACGCTCAAATTCACACCAATTTTTCCATTAGATTTTCCTGGCCCATTTGACTAACGAATTGAAGTGCTCTAGAAATGCAAATATAGTACTGTACTGTACAGTAAAAAGGGAATTGCTCCTCTCGTAAATTTAAATTAAGTCTCTTTTTCACTGATTAAGAGTAATAATGGGCAGGTATCAGGATCGTTAACATCTAGTTTACGAGAATGAGGCCCGTGATAATCAATAATAATTTAAACGAGGATAATGCTACGGGAAGGGCAATTTACACTCAAAGCTAATGAGATTTTATATACTATTATATTGAAAACCTCTCTTCTATCTTGACCCCAATATTTGTTTTTAAAATGAAGCGGGTAGAAACATCAATAAGTAAAAATTAAGAAGAAACATCATCATCATCATCATTACGTTTTGGATTTCCAGCACATGCATGTGATCGAAAAATGAATTGCGTTAATTATATTGGGAGAAGAATCATTTTCTTGATCCCTCGGTTAATTGCTGTGTCGGCGCGAATAAACAGTCGATGTGTTTAGACGTGAGCATCGTTATTATTTAATTGCATTACGTGATCGGTGTGAAGATACACTGACGATAACGAACGTCATGTAACAGTACTACTAACCTGTCGAATGAAAGAGCCACCAGACTGTAAATGGAAGCAGCTACCGATAATCCCTGGACGTATGCCACCGTCTTGCACATGAACCAGCCCAAGACCCAAGCTGAAAAATAGTCAAACAAAGAATAAATGAGAGTGCGAAACAGAAAGAGCGAAATAAGTTTACATGAACGTGCTTATACAGTGCATTGTAGTAGGCGCGCGCGACACTATAAGTCTATTCTACGAAATAAAAGTTCACCAACCAATTCCAAGAGCCAATAAAACATATCAAAATAAAGTGGAAACGGACCAGCAAGAGAGGGGATAAAAAAACGAAAACAAGAGAGAGAGAGAAAGAGGAATTGAAAGAAGAAGCTTTTCGTGAGACTCAAAATAAGTTCCCACCAAAAATATTTGTTTTTTGAAGAATGATCATAATGTTCAACAAATCATTTTTTTTTTCTTTTTTGAACTAACAAAATCGATGGATGACATTGAGAACTGTAAAGCCTAAATTATGATCATAGAAAACTTCACTCTTAATATTGTTCAATTGTAATAAAAAGTTGTATTTTTCTTTTAAAACCAACCACGATGTTCAAATTTATGTGGTGAGAATAAATCATGTTGTTCGCCGTAAAAATAAATTTAAAGAAATCATTTAATAAAAAAAAAAATATATATGTAGTAATTTACGCGGATGAATAAATTGTTAAATATTTGTGGAATCAAGCTAATTTACTAGAAAATCTTGGTGAGAAAAAAAAATTCTCTCTACATTTCTATTCAATTAGGCGAGAATCTTTTAATGAAGTTCATTAATTACGTTTTCCACGAACTTGCAAATTAAATTACGCCTTAATTTCACGAAATTTAAATGCACGTTGAGATTTAGAATTAATTTTAGATTTAGAAAAAATTAAATACAACCTAAATAAATAAATGAATCATTAATAATAATTAAACAATAATAAAAAATAATTACTGTATTAAAATTAATTATGTCGTAAAAAATCAAAATCAAAGAGTAAAATAGCGTGAGATTCAAAATAATAATAATAAAAAAAAAACCTCAACCCTTTTATGCAATAATTCATAGCCCGATATTATTAAGGTTTTAATAATTCATCTCATCTGCTCATATTATACCGGTAACATAATGTTTATGTCAAAGTACATAAAGATGTAATACATCAATAATGATGTACGATACTAAGAAAATTGTGTGATTACTTTATTGCATTACTTTTTTTTTTAACGTTAAAAAATATATCTTCCCCGAATAATTAACGATCCGACGAGCAAATTACATTCTATAATAGAAATAATATAAAAATGACGGGTTTATAGCCGCTAGTGAAAAATGTACCGTATTAATTTCAAATTAGAAGCGGGGAGAAAAAGAAAGAAAAAAAAAAGATCAACAGATAATTATCACATTATATAATTTATAGACATTTATTAAACACAGAGTAGAGAGTTAAATGAGTATTTTATGTGCACAACGTCAAACTCGTTAACACTGTCATAATAAATTTGGAGACTCGACGTAAGAGAAAAGTTGCAACGAATTGACCCTAATTAATATGAAATATGATACGAGGTTACAAAAAAAATTTTTTTTTTTAGCAAGGTTGAGTCGATATATTCAAAGCTATGCTATCTACTACAATTATTAAATTAATTGTGCAGTGGCTTGGAATATCATTTCCTATTTATAAACAAAAAACCTTTTGGGTGCTCAAATTAATTTGATGTAAAGATATTTTGAGAAATGAAAAATAAAAAAAAATGAACCGCGTGCCACTGATTTTGTAGCGCTGTCAATTATCATCTTTCGAATTGTGTTATTATTTATTAATTCTGTTTTATTTGAATGGCAAATCTAAAATAAAATAAAAAAAGTGTCCAATTTCAAAGTAATGAGGGCATTTTTGAAAACAAAAACCCTGCGCAATTGATTTTAATTCCGAATAATGGATCCGTTTTCATAATAATTTCAAGTAAATGTAAATCTTCTAATAAAACAAATTCGTATTTGTGCTCCCGGAAAAGAAATACGTCGGGTTTATAAAGTTTTCCCCTTTAAAAAAAATTCATTACTCAAAATAGCTAAACGATAAAGAAAAAAAAAAATGTTATTGGTAAGTTTATGGAAAGTTATATAGCCGTGTGTACGTGCAATTCGCATTCCTAATGAAATATAAGGAGAAGATAGGCAATTTCATACCAAAAACAGTCTTTTGAGAATTTTATATCATCATTTAAACACAGTACCGGTATCGCTTTTAGATAATGTTTAAAAATTTCTTAACAAATCGAACCTACAGCAAATAGTGGAACATTTTTCATCTTATTAAATTCTAGATAAACAAATCATTAGAAAAAATAATACGACTTAATTTCCCAAATGATTTGCTAAACATTTTTTTAAAGAGCTTGGTAAACACTACTCAACATCAAAATTTTCAAAAGAAATTACATTATCAAATAATGTAAGCCTAGATAAAATTAGCTGAGGGATTTGACTATAACGAGATTTTAACTATTTGGGACTTTGATTCTGCAGCACAAAACGCATTTTTAAAAAATAATTTTTAATTATACCGATAATTAACTGTTTTTTTAAGTAATTGTTTTTAAATATGTTCAGTCAGCATTTGCGCAACTTGAGCTTACGTTATTCCACTCCAAAATTTTAAATACTTGTATTTTTATAATTTTACACCAATCAGAATTTAGTTCATCCTCTGGGTCTATTTGTTTACTTCGTAATAACAAAAAAAATTTTTTTGTTCTACTTCGTGATGTCTGAGTAGATCTTAACTACATAATAAGCCATGCATGATTAAAATTGATAACTAAAAATGTGAAAATTGCAATTTTAAACGCATGAAAACGTAGAACTTTAGATGTATGATAAGCTGACAGTATTATGAGTGACAAAAGAGTAATTATAGCTTAAATTCAAGAGACAATGCGGTGGATAAAAAAAATTTTTTTGATCGCATCTGTAGGAAAATTAATTGGCTCTTTTTCAGATTTGGTCCTCAATATTTTTCTTGCCCTCGCGGTCGAGGATACAGAAGGAGCACCCTCTCTCGTAAATCGTTACAAAGCCCTGTAACAATAATAATTGCAATCTCACCCTAATTTTGCCGTTACAAAACGGTGACTCAAAATATAGAACTAAACAATATAAAATATACCAAAATAATATCCCAATATATTCAATTGTCCAACATCTAAAGATTTGCGGGTAATTTTTTTTTAAGTCATTGTTGTCCATGTTTAAAGCATTTCGTATAAAGCGTTCGTAGTGACGTACAGTACGACGCCACACCGCGAGATTGCGTGACTCTTCTAGCCTCTTTTACAGGTGCTACCTAGCATTGCGGGCTAAATCGAAAAGAGACACAATTAATTGATTAAGATAATGTAATCGCCTCGAGCTCACATGCGGCGTGTACACCAGGTATAGATTAGAAAAATCGGAAGTGGCGTTGTGTCTTATAGAATAACGGAGAATGTGATTCGTGACACTTAGATAAGGCAATTTCAAAGGAAGAGTTGCGGAAGCGTTAAAAAAGAAGAAATTATTAGTAAAACTTTAAATTTAACGAGTAAAACTTGAGAAAAATCAATATTGGTTTCTAGATGAAAAAATCTCTTTATCCTATTTACCGGAAGCAGAAGCTAAAACCGATATGAAATGCCATATTCTTAAACTTCAGCTATTCTAAAAAAAAAATTTGCATACTATGAGAAACGTGATCCCATTGGGACCCATTCGTTATCAGCTATACCGGTACTGCATTTATAATAATTCCCGAAATTAAAAATCATAGAATCACACTGTCTACAATTACAGTAACCTACATGTATTACAGCATTACATTTGTTTTTATGTAGAAAAAGCGGTACAGAACAAAACGATATCGAATACATTAGTTTATTTTCAACAACTTGTCATTCATTTCAAATAAGCTACGAAAAACAGTGTTGCTTTTCAAAACATCTTCGAAATTATGTTAAATTTAAAATAATAACTTAGATCAAAATGATTGAACGAGTGAGTTCAAAGGAAACTGCTCTAAGATCAAATATAATACGGTATAATAATTTTTAAAAAATTACTAGCATTGAAATACGACTAAATAGAAAGGGCTTTATTAGTTTGAGCACGTAGTTTCCAATTTGTTTCAAATTCCCAATTCTCAGAGCAATCACGCTTGATAGTCTCCCCGCTGATCCCAACGTCTAACTCAAAACCCTCCGAACACAATGTAGTGCTTACCACCACATTCATCAACTTCTTCTCACCCAAAAGTCCAAAATCGCGCGACTCCTTTTTCAATGTGATCAACTCTTTCCTCGAATTAAGAATATTGCAGAACAAGAAAACGAATTGTCCGGTGAAGATTCAAAGCCTTTTATTGCTAAATAACTCAGTGTATAAAAGCCCATTATAGCTTATTCCTACCGCAAAATCTTTCTGTTGTCGCTAACGCTCCATTTTGCTAAAAAAAATCTTATTGATTTTTTATTTTTTTTTTAAACCCAAAACAGTAGTCCGAGTTTCAATTTAAAGCTGATAAAGCCTTAAACGCGCATTCAGTAGTACCAGTAATTAAGAAGTGATGCGTTGATCTTTTTACTATAATTTTTTTAATTACCATCAAGTTCATTAACAGTTTGAGCGCTTTATAAATAAGTGATAACATAATTATTGTTATTATTGTTTGTTTTGAATCTATTAAAACGGTAGAAAGAGAAAAGTTACTTTTAAGGCTACACGGTGGTTCAATAAAAAGTAAGACAAACTTTTCGCTTATTATAATGACGTGAACAGTTCAACACTTGTAAAAACGTAAAAAAATAAAGCGCAATAACCTACTACAACTTTCTCGATATTAGGGAATTAAACCACCAATATGATTTCAACATACAGTAAGATAAATTTGAATGAAAAGAAAGATATGAGTCAACTTCATCTGCCGAAATTTGAGTTTGCGAGCAATTTTCTTGGTAACAAAATTGCTATATCACCTGCTTTTGTTGAGCAGCAAATAAAACCCCGATGTCATTCAAATAAAAAAAATAACTATCCAGTGTGTGCATATTTTTATTTTGAAAATATTATTCATAAATATTAAAGTTCAAGTTTTAATATTTTATTATAAAATTAAAATTTAGTAGTTAAAGTTTGGCTTAGCTTTTATTGAATCATCTTGAAATCGTTCAAAAACCACATTTTATTAATAATATTTAAAAAATAAAAATAAGCACATACTGTACGCTTGTTTAATTATACAAAGTACACAGTGTATAAAATTTAGTTTAGCTTACTTTTTATCGAACATCCGCGTAGAACTCGAACAAAAATAATGCTGACGAAAACGTTTAAAAGCAAAATGTTAATTTTTTCTAAATTAAATCGGGCGTTTATTTAATTAAACATTATAATGAATTGTGGAATAACAAATGATCGCGCTAGTGTGTGTGTGATGTTCGATTTACGTTGAAAGCAAAATCGATTCATGCGCTGTCGATAAAAAAAAAAAATCGGTAGAGAGCAATTGGGCTAATGAAGTACAAAACTCTAATTACTGAATCCGGTGCGCGGCTATTGAGACCACATTAACCGCTCTTGTTGCGGAAATTAATTCTCCGCAGCCATTTCTCGCTTTAAGGCCTCTCTTAATGGTTAATGCTACCAATAGAGCAAATTACAATCGATTCAGTGAATGGCTCAGTCTGACGTAATGCGCGTGTGTTAAGAAGGCTTTTATCCAGCGTCAAATGAGAATTTACACTTGCAAAAAGGTTAACTATTGCGCTTACCAGAAGCGCAAACCACAGCAAGCCGTAATAGCTGTTAATCTTTCACCTTAGCGTGTAAGTCATCGTTAACATTTAATGAAATTATGAGACCTTAAAGATAAAACCGAATAGGCGCGCGCCTATAATTTTCTCGTCTTTCTAATTTGTTTAATCAAGTGCCAAAAAAGTTGTTTTAAAAATAAATAAAATTGAGTGAAAGAAAAATAATAATTAAAGCGTTAATGGGTTTGTAGTAGCAAAAGTAAAATAAATAAATGGTTATACTGTTTATTACACCATAATTAATTATTTATTTACATCGTAATTAAATAATTACCGTACACCATAAATAATGTAATTTTTAGATTCTTCAGTTTAAATAAAAATTACTACTCCATACCCATGTTTTCAAATTCTAAAAAAAGGGTTCGCCGATTGCTCAATAAAGCCCCAAGAAAAGCTTTTCATGCATAACTATTCCATTTCACCTATTTGAGCAATAAAAGCAAATAAATAAATACCGTACATTTATTCCGGTTCCATAAATTAAAAAAATAAAAATATATTTTTTAATTTTTAAGTAGGCCTGCCGGCACAATAATATATAATACCAATTAATTATTCATTATGCCATTTTAAGAGTTATGTCGGCTTGCTATAACGAGTTTTATTTCCCATCGCTCCGCAAATACAGTGTACTGTACGAGTATATACAGTATATATAAAAAAAAACTAAAGTGCAAAAAATTTCAACGAGCACTTACTATAAGTTAAAACAACCTGGTGTAAACGTTGCATGCGAAAATCTTTGAAAAAAAAAAAAAGATATCGTAACTTAAGAGCTTATAGAGCCTTATATAAATTTTTATGTAACTATCAGAATGTTTTTCTGGCCCAAATTTTCTAAAAAGTAAGCCATTCTTTTGTAGCTTTACATCTAGATTTAATGCAACTACAGTATAACTTTTAAAAAAAAAATGTAAATTACCGGTATTGAAAATGTAATCGAAAATCTTTTATAAGTACAAATTATACAAAATCACTTTATACCGACGATGAAACTGTTAACACTCAAATGCGCCTTCCAATTAATTAAGTGATAAAAGAAAATTGTAGGCCTACCTAGAAATAATGACAGTTAAGTAATAAATGGTAGGTACGATATTATAAAAGTTTATAAACGAAAGGACCGAAAAGACAATGCGTGTTTACAATAACGTGAAAATCTCTCCATCAAGCTCACCATTCTTACTCTAATCGCCTTGGTTGATGCGAGCATCCTTATGTTATCAGTTAAACAAATGTATGCTCAAACCCAATTTACTTATACCTAAGCAAACAATGTGCTTCTAGATAAGCCTACTTCGAACAGTCTCACTCCACCGGTATAATTATTATTACCGAACCGTATGCTACTTGAACAGCTCGTACATTGAAAATTACAGCCGACACTACATGTACTATGAGAAAAATTAGTTTGATCACAAATGTTTTATTTTATAATAATATTATTAACAAACCATGAAACAAATGATATTATTCAACAATTTACTGCTATTTAGAATATTAATAACAATGTAGATTGGTTTTGTGCATGTTCCATTAAATAAATTTATTTTGTAAAAAAAAAAAAAAATAGCATTCTCATTAAAAATGCATTAAACAAAAATCAAAGTATTGTTTCAAGGACCATTCAAAACTTATATTTCTTTGGATCAAGTTGATTCAATAATTTAAAACCAGTCCAAAAAAAAAAAATTAAATTTGATTTTTGTCTTGAATTTACCTACCTATTAAAATTAATAGCGTAAGGAAGTCAAACTTAATTTATTTATTACTAAATTAACTTTTAGATAAGGTAAGTTCATTGCCGTAATACCAGTAGAAATGCCACGCAAATTTACAATCCCTAACGCGTAAATAACATAGTTAAAGTCAGTTAACCCAAACAAAAAAAAAAAAATTCAAGTCACATTTTTTCCACTCTTCCGCATATTGATTTCGTCTTTTATGCAGTGCTAAACTTAGAAGTAACCCTTTCAAAGTACAGTATCAAGATACTGTAGCGTCTATTCACGCAGCTCACGTTTATCCTTTTAGTGTAACATTATGCATAGTAAATTCTTCAGCGTGTATTTCAGGAAAATTTATCTTTAAGTCTAAATTGAAAATGCTAGTAATTACCACATATTAAAACGAAACTGACCGCAAAATATAATCGTAAAATCTCGATACCAACTCATAGCAGATTCCATTACACAGCACTAGCCGCTCAGCGCCAACTCCAGTTAGAAACGATTTTCTGAGCAAATCCGAGATAAAGCTAGGGCAGGACCATTTATCCCAAACACGAGAGTATGCTTTTGTATGCAGGTGACTGCGTACTGAGAAAAGCAAATCTTTGTGACATCGACGACAAACTCGTGCAAAAAAAAAAAAAAGATTTTGCGAGCGTGTAATACGTCAACTGGTACGTCGCTATTCAGAACGTTTCGTGAAAAAACTGAATACAAAAGTTGATACATATTATACAAAAGCAGTACCGCCTTATGCTGTAGATACACAGAATATATTTTATATTATGAAAACTGAAAAGAAAAATAGCCTTGGCAAAATAAAGTGGACTTCATTCAGCTTGACTAATCGAGTTGTTTCACAAAACAAACTCTATCTAACATGTACATGTACGGAGCCGAGTATAATAAGATTCTTCAAACAAAAACTTGCTGAAATAATGTGCAGTTGGATGAAGGAGTAGCAACGTCTTTTCGTAACGCATCTGATTAAACAAATATCTACGTGAAACTGATATTCTTCACCAGTCACGGAATTTGTTAGAATAGGTTTTGTTTACAACTTTTATTAAGAACAATTTTTGTACGCTATTGGTTTTTCTATTTTTTTTTTTTTTTATTCTGATACCGGGTTCTCACCTCGGCTTTTACTTACTTTCTGAGCCACACAGTTCGAATACAAAAGTACCGACATGCATTTATTCACCTCATTTGTCTGTACGCGCCGAAAAACAATTTATTTACATAATCTGCTGCGCTAGCGAACGCGATCGAATTTTAAAAATAAATTCCCCCTTTTATTTTCATCAAAAACAATGAGAATTTGCAAATCTCTTTAACACCAGGTGAAATAAATGCTCGGATTCAATCAATGCTACAGTAGCTAAAAACTCGTAATTTAGCAAATTTTTTGAGAGAGTGTGGATACTAAACAACCAGTATACTGTATGTGCCCACGTACAGTAAAAATATAATTGATCAAAATTTAGTTTACGAGTAGCAGTAGGTTCCTTTACTTCACAAACATTATCCTATCTATCAATAAAATGAGATAGCAAAATAATAAACATCGTTTTATTAGCATTTACGATACGCGGCGCTGAAATAAATCCACCAGTTTATTTGGCAACTTGTATTTTGTAGAATTCATTTGAATAAAGTTTTCCCTCGAACGTTAAAATGTTTTGTAAATATTATTGCACTATTTACGATGCCGCACGTACTTCCAATTTTCTATTTCTCTATTTTAAATGTTGTTTTAATTTTTATTTGTGCAATATGCTATCATTTCTAGATATTCGAGAAGCTAATGCAAAGTAAAATCAAAATTAATTTGTTTTTTTTTTCTAAATTGTAGGCCTATTTCTTTAATACATGTACAAAAATTAATATTGTAATAATCTCGAGTAGGCTATAGTGCAAGATAATGCACTCGTACTCATATTTCCCTCGCTGGTTTTGGACCATGCTTCCGGGCGAAACTCAAAAAACTGTAATCGAATGTCAAATTTGTGGAAGGGAAAAATGCTTTCACCTTGTGCTGTCTTCGATCGTCGAGAGTGATCTATTACAGTTTCACCATCGATTGATAAATCTGATGTGAATGTTTGCCCAGTTCGATTGTATTCTTAATTTTTTTTTTTGCATGTAGGCTACTCGTATTTATTCAACTTTGTCCACCGGCGCACATTATTATTTTAAAAAATATGCTTAGCATAGGCCCTAGAGGAAACAAATGAGTTTTTCCCGGAAAGTTTACTTCTACGATTCCTGTTATGAAGTGTTACAATTGTACAATCACTTAAAAGTAGTTACAATATTTGTCAATTTTTTTAATGTTGGCACCCTTCTTTGATGCCTCGCCCCTAAATATATATATTTTTTTTATATTAAAGTACACATCGCTTATATTCTCGAAGAATTATTACTACGAAGGATTATTAATACGTTTAACTAAAAACCGATAAAAAAAAGTAATATAGTTTTACTGTAGTTCTTGATCAAAGAATCATGTGACAGAGTTATAGGTTAAGATTAAAAGATTATTAGATTTGTTGCGCTTTAAAAAAAGACAATTTTATTATAGGATCTCCTATAGCTCATAGCAAACAATTGTAACTATATAACATTAAAAATAAATTTAGTTTATTTTATGAAGCCCAATTTAGATAAAGTAATGCTGAGTTATGGGTTGTAGACTTAAGACGTAAAACTGATATTGGATAATAGCGACGTCGGAACAAATTTGCAATAAACTTCGAACGACATTCTTTTATTTTTTCTTTTTCTTTTTTTTAAAAAAAAAGATCTTTATATTGCATAACTATATTGCTTAATAAAGAAAATGCGCACCGCTAAAGTTTATTATCCAAAAATTGCCTTTGTGTAAAATATTTATAAAATAGTGCGGAAAATATTTTACCAGTCTATTCTAATAGGCCTACATGTAGCTTGCCACTCTCAAACGTTCTCCCCCTCCCTGAATAATAATCAAAATTTATTTTTTACACTCTTTTCCATAATTGTACTAAATTCTCAAATGATGGTGAAAGAAATTCAAGATTTTAACCAAAGTTTAAACACATATATTTCACATTTATAAATTATTCCATTTACTAAATGACATTACATTACAGTACACTGATATCAAGTTATATCGATGTATTTGGTTTATACCTTGCTTAGTTCTTGTAATTGGTTCTATAAATATATAATCGTCACAAATAAAATTTACTGTGAATTTGCTATTAGGGCAGCGTCTTTCAAATCAATACAATAATCATCTGACAGATCTAAGGCATACATTCTGCAACGGAGAACTTCTGAAAAAATTGAAATATGTACAGTACATAGTGAATCAGGACCAAGCAAGGTAGGCCTACAGATTATTGATATTATTACTCGAAACCTTATTCGACATTTGTTTGCTAAACAATATAAATAGACGGATAAAAACTAATAATATTCTTACAACAAATATTTATTATCCACAACTATCAAATATTATAATAAGGAGTTACTGCATAATATTGACTACCAGTACATTTTTTTTGCCATTTATCAATTTCTATAATATTTACTAAAATTGAAGAAACCTACCAATAAATTACATTGAATAACATTTCACATCCCTTATAAATTATTTAAAAATAAAATTCGATATTTATCTTTCATGTTTTTTTTTTAATACTGTATATATATATATATATATATATATATATATACAGCAATATCGGCTGTAGAGTAATAGCAAACAAAAAATATTTTTATGAAATTGAAACTTTTTTTCTGCTCTTTTTCAAATTACGAGCGGGGCCTACATTCTTAGAAGCTTATCAAATATATATACCGGTAAGTAAAAAAATAATATTATACAAAGTAAAAAATAGCTTTCTATTTATCTATGGCTTTTTTATGTTTTAATTTCAAATACATGTACAGTAAAAGTTCTAAACTACCAATTCTATCATAATTATTATTATACTGTATAAGTTATTAAAAAAAATGTTACAGAGTATTTTGTTTATCGCTTTATTATTAATTTTTGTTTAAAATGAGCGTCGAAAGATAGAAATTAAAAAAATACTGTACATGCAATATAAAAATATGGCAAATTACTCTTGTCCGTATTTACAGTATAATTCCTAAACATTAAGTATAATGACCATGTAATCGTTTTATTCATAACCAATAAAAACATTTTACTGACAGAGTTCCAGCAAGGAGCGATGCAACGGCGAGCAATAAACTCAAAACCAAAATCCAGTCATTTTTCATAGAGAAATAAACCTTAACGAATTTAGCGAAGCAACAAATAACGAAGAAACGTTAATAATAATAATAATGTTCTTATGTTGTTGAGATTCTTTTTTTTGTTTTTAATGATTGACATCATTTATAAGTGACCTTCTCCATCATGCTCTTTTCAACGCATTTCATTTCAATTTACATTTCCATTCGACCGGGTTTAAGTGCGCGCAGTGTCAATCTATTCCTAAAAATCGTTCACTAAACATTGTAGTAAAGCGAAAGGAACACAAGGGCGAATGCAACTCACACAACTCCTTTCCCCGCCGCCCCTATTCAGTATAATAATAGGCTAGGAGTTAATTGGAGCGTCGCATATACGCATCTCAATCCTATATTTTACGCCGCTGATACGCTTGAAATTCCACCGTGCTTGAACGGTACGTGCGAGGCGTTAAATTTATAGTTTTGCATAATCAATATTGCACAATGCAAAGCTATCTACAAACAATCTTATGCTTTTGCATCTTTTTTTTTTTTTTTTTTTTAAAAATTACGGTAGAAAGTCGAGCTAATTTATTTACTGTGTACTTCACCTTTGACAAATGCCTCAAATAAAAAAATAGGAAGCAGCTAGGTGTTATAAATATTACTCCACAAAAATGCAGTAGTAACTTAAATCTTTATTCAATTCGTTGACTGTATTTTCAACAGTTGGCAGCTAAAAGAGAAATTGGGAAACTTGAGAATTATTCAAATTTTGAATATTAGTTTGGAACAATAATGTTTACGCTAAACTTTAATGTACAGTGTATTTGCAATATAAACTCGAATTACTTTTTCTGTGAAAAACTGCAGTATCGTAAATGTTTTTCATAACATTTATAACTTTAAAATATTTCAAAGTTAATTACAGTTAGAAGCCAAAATTGACTCAATTAACGCTGTTACTTAAACGATAAAGCAACTAAGCCTGCAAATTCTTATTATACGTTTTCAGCCATAAAAGCTTAACTTAAGAGTTTCGTGGGTGGTTGTTAAATCTAAAACATAATTTAAGTTTAACGCTTTATATACTCGTATATAAAAAAAAAAACAACGTTCAGATCTTTTAAAAATGCTTTGAAACCATTATTATTTTTTGTTTTACAACAACATTCGGTTTTCTAGCGTAAAATTAATTGTTTTTTCGTTTACTTCTTAATTTTATTTACTACAATATTTTTTTGTAACTCATTTCAATTAAATAAAAAAATGTATACAGTACTGCGATACTGTACTGTATCTTTCGGCAATACCACCAAAGAATGCGATACTATACAGTGGGATATTTTAAATAAGGGTTTCAATATGCAGGCCTACTGCAGATCTTGATGGTAATACTCGCATATTTACAGTGCAGCATAATCAAAAAATATTCAGCAGAATAACAAACTGTACGGTATATTGCGTTCTAGGAAACATGAATGAATATATTTAAGTACGGTATCAGTAGTAAAAACAGAAGAGAAACAGAGAGCGCGCTTACATTTTCAATTTCTGAGTATTCATTATTATTCTGACTTAGGGAGATAACAGCTGTTGTAGGTTATGATGGATTTAGCGCGTTTGGTAGAATTGATTCTAGATTTCCGAAGGCAAATAATATTTTTTTTTTCTCGTTCCTATCGAAATCGTTGCCGACCAGAGATGAATAGATCAAGCGTTAACACCGGAAAGTGTAATGTCCATCTTGCAAATGACTCTTCTGGTTTACACCAACTTCAAATTAGCAGCAGCGCGAGATCGATGTGCAAGATTTATTTAATAAGTTTCCAAAAACTCTCAAATCAACTACACCATGAATCACGCGAATTAATTAAGCAAGCAAAGGAATAACAAGTGCCGCTTTCCACGCAGGTATTTATAAATAATTCAACCAAAATAAATGTACTCGCTTTTCCGGAACTAATCGCAGATGCACCGCTCTCTTTGCTCAACTGATCAATTACAAATTATTATTTTTTTCCGACTAATGTATAATTAATTTACACCAAATTTTTGGTTGAGGATAAAAATTTGTTTTTTAAGATATTCGCCAATTAAAAATCTAAAAATATATTTAAGTTGAGTTATTTGCTACCGCGGTATTGTTGAGTCACATTTTCTATTCAACAACCACACGTGTTAATGCCGAAGCTTTCTATATTATGTTGACAAGGTAGTTTAACTAAACGATGTTAGAAATCATATTTTCGGTAATGAGATCATTTAATATTCACATTTTCGTTTCCTGTACCTATCTCGCCAGGGAGCAACTTCTTTTAACTCGCGTTCCCTACCGAACGTCTGAGAAATCGTCTGATACTCCGTAAACAAAAGATTTCGCGTGTCAATTTCTGCGCACAATAAAATCAAAAATATGAAGCGCCTTAAAAATAACAAATGTTTGAAATTTATTATATGTAATTTATAATTCAAGTACATGTATAAAAAAAATTAAAAAAAAATTATTTTACCAAAAAAATATCAAGGGGTTATTAAATGTAAACAAAGGGTTACTTTTAATTATTGAGTTCCTATAGGAAAATGCAAACATCCGTAATCTATTTTATTAATTAAAAAAATACACTGTCCACCAGCTAAGGAAATGTCCAGTGTTTACATACGGAGGCATGCGTAAGTCAGTACTATTTTTGGCCCAGGAGGCTCAACCAAAAAAAAAAAATTTTCAAAAAAAAAAAATTCTTTTGAAAATTTTATTTTGAACATTTATGAAAAAAATGTTTTTTTTTCATTTTTTTGAAAATTTTTATTTAAAATATTTTTTTTTTAAATTAATTTTTTTTTTGAAAATTTTTTTTTAGAAAATTTTTATTTGAAACTAGCAGTACCCGGCCCCGCGTTGCTGTGGCTTATTAGTTATGAAAAGTAATTGAAAATAAAATTAAATAAAAA